>JBBYHL010419234.1:0-13772 GCA_038381835.1 Adansonia madagascariensis
AAAATTTAAATTTCTTTTCCAAGCAAACCCCTCTTATATATACATACAATTACCATTTTTGGGGACACTCTAACCCCTTTCTCCATTAAATACTTGAATTTCTTTTTTATTTTCTCAAAATATCAAAATTTTATTTTTGGGGATACTTTAACCCTACCACTTCAAGGGGATACTCTAACCCATTTTCCACTAAAAACTCAAACTTTTTCTCAAATTTTTTCTTGGAAGATACTCTAACCCCATTGCTTCAAGGGGATACTCCAACCCTATCTTTTTGAATTTCATCTGAAATCCAAATTCTCTCCCAGACATCTCCAAGACCTATCAATCAAAACTTTCTTTTTCTGTCCCTCAAGTACCATCGAATCCAATCAAGTCTTAAAGTTATCATACTGGTTATTTTTTAATAATAGAAGACAATCACGAGATACATTCTGATCGTCCCTTTTTTTTTAATTTTTGTGTGTGCTTTTATGCAATTTTATTATTTTCATATTCTTCTTACTATCATGTTTCCTTTTTGTAAGGAGCTTTGTGCATTCATGTTTTAAAAAAATCATTTTCTAAAAATTGCAGAAGCAATATTCCGTGGTGGTATCTCCAGTGCATGAAACAAAATATCCAAAATTTCAAAACTCAATTTGAAACTTACTTTCACCAAAAATCCCTATATTCCCCACACCTCTGAGGCGCATAGGTGATTTGAATTTTCCTTTAAAACCTAGATCTAAAATTTACAAAATTTCATGTATTACATGGATTATATCTAAATAATGACCAAATGGAACTGTTTGCGCCGAAATTAAAGCGAGACATAATTCTAGGTTCCAATTTTGGGCCTGAACCCAACCAACGAATCTCTAGACTTTGTAGACCTTAAGATTGCTATTTTAAGTTTTCTAACTCAAAATATTATTTCCAATAGGCATCTGATCTTGCCTAGCCTAAAATGATTAGTGGCGACTCTAAGTTTATAGCTACTTCATGGTAGCTATCCGAGACTAGTTGGATGACCGATCCGTCTGATGGTCTCTTTCCCTTTTATACTACCACGAGTAGTCCAAATCCTAATCATGGGACAACTCAAAGGCTCAACCACCACCATTATCATACATTTTTACGTAGCGCGTGCTAAGCCTTTTGCATTGGCTGAAGTTTTAAAAGTGACCATGTGGCAACATTACTCATTTCATCCAAGTTCATAAGGTACCTAGGCTTTTGACAAATGTTTCCATCTATTCATGTTCCCCACCAAAGTATCTAGTTGTTCTGGCATTGGCTTTTTCCCAAGATTTTAATGAGCTTTAAAGGAAATCCTTTGAATTAATAACAAAAATCAATGCATCAAGAAATGCAATATGAAGCAAGGGCAAGATATGGATTTTGTTTCATACTAGGATATGCCACTTCAAATAACAAAGAAAGCAAAAGGAAGTAGTAGTTGATTATTTGGCCTTAAGATCCTAGACTTTAAATATTTAGACTTTCTAATTCAACTTCTTTGAAAATTCCCTTGAAGAGTCTCATTGTTTAGCATTTTGAGCTTTTGAGAATGCTTTAAATTGGGCTATACCCTCTTATATGAACTTATATAGTCTTTTGAGCAAAATGTCTCTATGGCCCCAAGTTTGCTATTTAAGCCACCCTTTGAGTTTTCAATCTATGTGTCTTTCTTAGTTGGAAGATGCCTTTCGAGTTCTCATCATAAACCCTTATTTTTCTTTTTTGTTTGTTTGTTTATTTTTTTTCTAGCTTCAGGATTTCTTTTTAGGATTTCATTCTAAAACTTTTTTTTTCTTTTAATTATTTTGCTTTTTTACCCCATTGGATTTGTTGGGTTTGGAATATCATTCTTATCCATTTTTATAAGATTTATGCCCTTCTTAAGAAAGCTTTCTTGGCCACATATGGTCTTTCTAAGTTGGGAGTCCATTTTTCTTGAGCATATTTTTTAATAGGGAAAATCTTCTTTAACACAAATTCTCCTTCATGGAATTGCCCAAGGCATATTTTCTTATCTTAAGTTTACATTATCTTTTTCTAGTATAATTTCCCATAATAAATTACTTTAGTTTTTTTCTTCCAATATGATTCAATTGTTAATATCAAGCTCTGGCCCACTTAGCTTCCTTTAGGTTAACTTTTGTTGAGATTCGTAGATAGAAAATCCCAAACTCAATCTCTAATACTTCCATTATTTCATATACCATAGAAAATGGTATAGCAATGTGCAAACTAAGGTACAATACGCATGCAAGGCGGAAGGCAATTTCTAATGCCAATCTTTGTAAGTATCGATCATCTTTTCAACTATCTTTTTTTTTGTTCTTATTAGAGCCTTTACAACTACATTCATCTTTGGACGATAAGATGCCCAATTTTGATGCTTAATCTTGAACTATGTGCATATTTCTCTCATCATCTTATTGTTCAAATTAAGAGCATTATCCAAGATGATCCTTTCGGGAAGCCCATGTTGACATATAATCTCTTTTTTAATGGACTTTCATCCCATTAATCTTATTATTTTAGTGTACGATGAAATTTTTACCACTCTATAATGTAATTGATCATTACCAAGATAAAACAATACCTATTTGAAACCTTAAGGTAAATGGGACCAATCACATCCATGTCCCATATTGAGAATGGTCATAAAGCAGTTATAACATGTAACGATGATTGGGATGCATGGATTTTGTCCATGTAAATTTGACCTATTAACATTTTTCGAGTGTGATTATTGTACTCACCATTCATAATCAGCTAGTAGTATCATATTCTCATAGTCTATTTAGACATTAATAAACCTTTGGTGTGTGTATCACATAAACTTTCATGAACTTCTTCAAAAATTCTCTTAGCCTCAACTCCATTCACAACCTTAATAATACTTGATTTTTCTCCTTTTTTTATAGAACTTCTTGTTAATACAAAACCCATGGCTATTCTTCTTAGGGTCCTCTTATTATTTTTAGTTGCCTATTTTGGGTATTGTTGATTGTTGACATACTACAAAATGTCGTGATAACAAGGGTGGCCATCTCCCTTTTCTTTAATGCTTATATAGTGGGCTAGGGATTTGAAAATGGTAAATTTTGATAGGTATCATCTTTGCCCCTTCATTCACCTTAAACATTGCTACCAAAGTAACTAAAGCATCATCTATTTGATTATTTTCTCGAGGAAAGCAGTTAAAATTTATCTCATCAAAATCATTAATAAATTCTAATATGAGCTTTTAATACTTGATTAACTTTACTTTTTATGTCTCCCACTCTTCATATAGTTAGTATATTACCAATGCTAAATCTCTGAAAACTCTTTCATCATTTTTTCAATGGTTACATATAGTCCTATGACATATGCAGTGTGTTTTACTATGTTATTAGTCTAATCAAAGATTAGTATAGTAATGAAAGGTTAGTAGTCTCCTTCTAGAGATATTAACACTGCACTAAATACATGCTTAAAGTGTTTGAAGCATCATCAAAGCTCATTTTCAATATCTTTCTCTCCAAAGGTCTTTTTTCTATCTAAATAGACACACATCAAGTCTTAATTAAAGAAGCCAACATTTAGAGGATCATAGTCACTTACTGCTCACTAGCCAAAAATTGGGTTATTGCATCACTCTTTATGGCCTTATGATTCACATAGACAATATTGTATTGAAAAAGCAAGACTTGCCACATGGTTATCCTTCCTGACAATACAGGTCCTTACATATATGCACATAATAGGATCAAGGTTCATGATAAGCTAAGTTGTGCGGTACATCGTATATTGCTTAAGCCTATTGGTAGTCCAAGCTAATATGCAAAATAGTTTTTCCATTGACAAATACTTTAACTTGTATTTTATGAATTTCTTGATAAGATAATAGATAGCCTCTTTTTTATTAGTTTCATTAGCACAAAGCCCATAGATTTTTCAAACTCTACTAAGTATAATAATAGTGGTTTCCATAGAATTTATAGTACTAGTATTAGTGGATAATGCTTGCTTTTGTCAAAGGTATTTTGAAGAAGCTAGAATATTAGGTCACTTTTATCAATGAAATGAACTATGAATCTAGGCATATAATTTAGCTTCCTTCGGAACCATTAATTTCTTTCTTGGTGTGAGAAGATAATAGTTTTTGGATAGCCTTTATCTTATTTCGGTTAACTTTGATTCTTTTATTGCTAATAATAAACCTTAACAACTTTTTTGATGTGACTTTGAAAGTACACTTGATCAAGTTTAGTTTAAGTTAAACTTTCTTAATTTTTAAAGAGGTTTTTGAGGTTCACAACATGCTTATCCTCTCTTGGTGATTTCACTTTCATGTCATCTAGTTAAACTTTACTCTTTTTATACATTATATCATGGAATAATGTTACCATAGATATTTAATGGGTTACCCAACATTTTTAACCTAAAATGAATAACTTTATAATAAAAAAATTCCTGACATTGTCACAAATATGGTTTTTTTCTATGTCTTCTGGTACCATCTTAATCTGATTATTTATCCTAAGAATTTATCTATAAAAGAAAATAGGGAATGCTTCACAATGTTATCTACTAAGGTGTCAAAGTGTGGAAATAGAAGATTATCTTTCAAGTTGCCTTAGTTCAGGTTATAGTAATTAAGATAGATACAAACTTTGCTATCCTTCTTTGAACCGAATGTTATCTCTTACCTATTTTAAAAGTCCAACCTCATATTGTTTTCTCACTTCTTCCTTTATCTTTAACAAGATTTTTGGCTTTATCCCTTATAGCTTTTGCTTGATCTGTTTGCCTTCTGCCTTGAATGGGACAATATCGGTGCCCAACCTTAACATGTCTTCATAAGACCATGTGAACACATCCTTATATTCTTGGAGTAAGGATCTATACATTGCCTTGTAGATGATGAGATCCAGGTTCCAATATTAATTTCATTTTTCTCTTTTTCAATTCTAAATTAATGATTTCCAATGACTTTCTATAGGGCAAAATTTGTTTATATAGTTTTTCTATTAATCATAACAAATTTAGAGGTAAAGCACAATCATCATCGTCAACTTTGCCTGTACAAATGGGTCTTCCAAAATCAATTTTTGATTTATTGTTGGGATTGTCCAAACACTTTTTGTTTGGATACTTGGAAAAAGTGAAAAGGAAACAATATAAGGAAATATATATATGTAAAGAATGAAAGAATTTAAAGTGGATAAAAAGGACATTTATGAGAAAAATGCATTATACTTTTTCATTTATTCAAATGATAAAGAGTAATCATAAGCCCATACAAAAGATACCTAATGCTTTTGGGCAAAAGCAATTATAATTAGTTATAAGCCTTACTTTAGAGTTAATTTAAAGATTACAAGAAGTTCAACTGCACTTCAATTTGTCAATACATAGACTGAAGGATAAGAGCAAACCATTCGACTCACTTCTACTTTACCCAATTCGTCTTTTATGACATTAATAATGAATTTCTCAAAAACCCTTTCTAGGATCACTAGCATATTTTTTATATCTGTCTTTTTTGATCTAATGAAGATGTATCCTACTGAATGGAAAATCTCCATCATCGGAGGAAAAGTCATTGGATTGTACCCTTAATCTTTTTTAAAAATTTTGGCCAGCATTTTCTCTTTGTTCTTCTACATTTGTTTCTTTCTTTCCTTCACGTTAGGTTTAAATCCTAACCCATGCTTATCCTTCTTCTAGTCACTTTCAAAGCCTTAGGCATTCCTTATAAAATACTTTCTTAGTCATTTTTTAGCCTAGCATCCCCTATCAACAGTCAGTGCTACTTGACAATCTTGGCTTAAGAATCTTAGATCTTTCACTAATGAATATGGCATTGATAAATTTAAAGAACTTGAAAGAATATTCCACTGCTTTCCTTTTATCTCCGTAGAAGGAGTATTAGTAGATGTCAAAGACATTTTCTCCTCTTCACTTACCTTACAAATTGGAGTTCTTCCATGATGAACGTAAGCTTTAGATGGAGTGATGAAAGAATAGCCTTGCTGTGGATAGGATGGTGTCATATCCATGTCTTAAAACTTAACTTTGAAGTATAAGATCTAACCTCGATTGGGATTTTATTATTTACTATCACCTTTCTTTATGTCCCACAAAAAGCCATCACTATAGAATAGCTTTACTTGATATAAAATATATCCATGAGCATCTTCGACATGATTGTAAGAGGCATGACATTCAGTGATGATCCACTTTTGATGAACACCCATTGGCAAAATATAGCCTTTATAAGTATTGATGATTTAAATAGCCTTCGTGGATCCCCTTTTATTCAATGAAATTTCATCATAACTAAATTATATGAAATTATCAACAGTTATATTGTCTACCAATCAGTCTAAATTTTCCACCAAGATATTATTTGCCATGTAGGCCTGATTTAGCATCTTTAATAGAGCATTTTGGGGTAGTTTAAAGTTCAACAACAATGACAAAACTGAGATCCTTGTTGACTGGCTATCTAACTACTAGACTATACTATATTCACTATACTTAATAAACTTGAGAAATTCGTAGTTTTTTTTCTTATTAACTAGCTTATTTATCTATCTTGGTAGGCATAACTCCATCTTAACTTCATGTAATGGTGTTTAATGGTGTCTTCCTTTAATTAGCTTTCTTTGAACTTTCTTTAGTCTTTGTTCTACTGTTTTGGGGGTGTAACTATTGTGTTACACATAAGATGCCCTATTTTTGTATCTATTGATGTTGATTCTTAATGACTTGTAGCTCTTAACAATGTTAAGTGTCATTGTACCACCAAGGCACTACCTTGTCCTCTTTATACAAGAAAGAAAAATGTGCTTCTATAATCATTTTTGGCTCAGATTCCATGTTGACTAGGTTATTGTTTTGTTTCAACCAATTTATATAGTAAAAAAATCAAAGGCTGGTCTACTTTATAATGAATTCTATTATCGTTTTATATTAGTTCTCTTTCAGTCATATCCTTTATTCTTGATTTCTTCAGCAAATTCAATCTCCTCCATGTTCTTTATTCACTATATTTTAGTTTTTAGCCCTTACAACATTGAATCATATGTCTCAACACCCTGTGATACTAGAAAAAATTTGTTAACTTATTGATCTCTCCTCTCATGAACCTTTTTCGTGTAGGCTAATTTTGCTCTAAACAATAAGGATATTTAATTGACATGGGCTCATGTAAAGAAATAAATAGTAATAAAAATTGAACTGAAGAACAGTAAAACAAAAGCATAAGTAAAGATAAAGAAATAACTAGATATATGTATGGATCGTAAGAAGATGATTTGCATGTAGTTATTAATTTAAAAAAATTATCATATAATTTCAATCATTTGATTACGTATTCCTTAACTCAAAATACTAGTAACCTTGAGTGATCTAAAGCCTAATGGAATCCAAAAGTGTCAACATTGGAGTCATTTATTTAGTATTCTAAGATCATGAGCAGTTTAAATGTTTTGCCTTAAACGATGATCTATACAGATGGTAGCTAGAACTTTTAAGAGTTATGATGGTTCTTTAGTGCTTACTAGAAGGTTTAAGGCCTAAATATCCTATAAGTCTCGCTCACACACTCGAGAACATTTCAAGGATATTGTTTCACAAAATAAAGAGAAAAGTTTTGAGTTTAAAAAGGTGGAAAGGATTTGACTTTGTTGTCCATTGACTGGTCTTCCCTTTCAAGGAGATTTTGTTCTTTTAAATTCAAATGTGTGATCAAGAATTATCTCACCATCACTACTTTAGCTTGGACTGAGCCAGTTTTATCAAATAAGAGAGTTTAGTTTTATTAGTTTTACTCTAGGTAAACTCTTTCACCTTGAAAAGTTTTGATTTGATCATGACACTAACCATTAGTGTCATGGTTAAACCATACATATCAATTGGGCTCTAAGGGAATCAACTAAGACTAGCTTGATTCATGATGGTTTGGTTCAAAATCGAGCCATTCTTACTTATGCTAAATTAGCTACTATGGACTTTTAGGAGTTTTATTCTAAATAAAGCTCTTAATTAGCTAAAACTACTTTTTGGTTGATTAATCTTGGTTAATATATAATTATCAAGATGATAATTAAAATCCTAGGTAAACCAAGAATACCAATTGACCAAGTGTGTTCAGGATGGGGAAGGGAAGAAGTTTGATTCTTAATCGAACTCTCAGTTTAGGTGAAACTCTCTTACATTAGGACAAGGTACAGTTAGCCAAAACATGGTATGTCCTAATTTGAACACTATCTAGACATGCAAATATAACCCACTATGTAACAAAAAGATATAAAAAAATTAGATTTCATAAATCTAATTTTATGTCTTAACTAAACCTTAATTAAATTATTAAATTAAATCCTTCATTTATTTTTATTTTTTATTAATTAAGTTAGACTTAATTAAATCTCAAATTTAATCTAATAATTCCATCTTATTGTGTGTGAGTTATTAGGTTCCAAACATGTTGGCAATGAGCATATCTCATCATGGTACTAGTCTAACTTATTAAGTAAAAGACCAAGGTGTATGCGCTTTGATCAAGAGCGGGATCTAGGAAGCCATCATGACCACTTGAATGATGAAATTTTATATGATATCTTATCAAAACCTTTCAGTGACTAGCTTTTTAGTGTAATTTGATCTTTTCACTAAATATCTCGAATTAAGCTTGAGCATGGTATAGTCTCTACTCTTGCTATAATCCATATTAATTCTTACAACTCATGGTTAATGATAATGAATTTATAAGAAACAATTCCTCATAAATTCATTATGCTTTGGCCAAAGATTTTAATCCAATTAACCATAGCAAAGAATGAATAGGATATATCTCCAATGTCATTAAGAGTGGTGAACATCTTTGGATCACTTATGCAACTCTAAATGCTTCAGACCAGACCTGAAATAACCTTACCATAAGCCTCCATTTTTAGAACCTATCCATGATGATCTCTAGGTATGACACTCTACATACAAGATGACCTAGCATTAAAATTTAGAGGACTAATTACACAATTGGTAAATGAGAACATTTCTATAGATATTTGAATGACTAATACCATATGGAGTTTTTAGATAGGCCATGTTCAGTGAACTTGTTTCCTCAAACAAGCACCCAATGTCATCATAAGTATCACTTATACTTCAATGTTTGAGATCGGTTGCTTACTTCACAACTAAGAAGGCATAACATATACTAGTCTTTGAGTATTGCCAATGAGCTATCTTGATAATACAATAACTAGGAACTTTCTAGGAATTTAGCTTTGATGCACAAGGATCTCATGATTATAAAGTGTTATAATTCCTATGGAAGGCCTTTTAATTTTTAGGGGCTTCATCCAATTAATGATTTCTTGATGGGAAATCATGCCATTAACATAAAAAAAAACCTTATCACTAAACTAGTAACTGGAATATAGATATTCAACTATATATCCCATGTCCCAATTTGATTGGTTCAAGAGCATATAGACTATAGCCTCCTAAACTACACTCATAGGTGTTTTTACCTCTTTAATAATCTTTTTAATCCTACATGCTACATCAAACGTCACTTTGCATTGACCTTAGTTTCAGAGTGGTAAGGTAAAGGATTATTAGCTACATAGAACACATCCTTAGTCCCAAATTTCAAAATTCTAGCATTCATGAGCTCTAAACCTTGCTTTTGAACATGGTGCAATTTTCTATGGAATACTTATGAATTCTAGTGTGGTCTAAGTGAGTGTTTGCATCATACTATCTAGGTTATGGAGGTTTTAGATGCTGAAGATAAACTAGTTCCTCTAATTGTCCTTGCAGTGATTAGGGATATAATTCTATATAAGATAACAATATGGGTCAAATTAATGTTTTTTATGATTACTTCTTAGAGCTTTTCTATCATTTTTTATGGGATTAGGCTCAGTGCTTAGTTGAGTATTTGGTGGGATAGTGAATGGTCATAAAAAATGTTGTCGGATTTAACCTCACAATTGCACGTATAATTGATAGGGAATCTAATGAAAATTAGAGTATCATTCCCACAAGAAATTATACTAAATTTGCTAACTATTAAAATAAAGGCAACTTATTCTTATTTAAACAAATGATTAAAATTTATAAACTAAAAACTAAATAAAGACGAATAATCAATGATAAAAGCCTAGGATTACAATTCCCCCAACACTTCATTTGAATTTGTTCTTCACTCTTAACTTGACTAAATGCTAGAATTCTAATTTATTGAAAGTATCTCCTGATGGTTTTATACAAATATCTTTCATAACCAATTTATTATATTCTTATGCAAAATGAATTAAAGAGAAACTCATTAGCTTGTACTCTAAATTAGTTACAAATGACATGCTTGTATATTCCTATCTAACTTATACATCAATTCATCATAATAAATAAATATGAAATATATGTTATACAATATAAGTCTAAACACAAAATATCTTTTTTAAAAGTCACTTAGGGTTATCAAATAAATCTAATTAGTGATCAAGCAATTGGAAGCATTAATGACAAGATTGAATAGATAACTTAAATACCATTAACATAAAGAAAGATAGTAAAATAATCCAAACTAAATATTAAGAGTTTTTGGTCTTTAAGCGTCTCTAAAATCTCTAGCTTATTTAATTTTTTTTGGTGATAGCTTTATTATTTTTTTAAATAAGGTTTACAAGGCTCAAAAGTTCTTAATTACATTTAAAAAGTCTTATTTATAAAGTGTCAAAAAAGTAAAAGGAGAAACTTCGCAAGCAAGTAATAAATAAGCCTAATTTTGAAAAACTTTCTCAACTAGCGAGTGGTTCCAGCTTTACTACCTATTGCATCTTCTCTTTTTTCAATGTTTTTCTTGCACCTGGAAGTTTTTTCTCACTTTGCATCCTTAAAAACAAAAAAAACTAAATTGCTGCCTAATTTAATTATGAATGAAATAAATAAAACTAATTTAAAAATAATTTAAGATTAATAATTTTGAATAAAATATCAAGGATTTAGCTAACTTTGATGCACAAAATGAAATGACAAGAAATTTGTTGAATATATTGATTGCAAGGATTGTGGGTAAAGTTAAGGATTCTAAGTCGTAATGGTAAAGGTTGGGTAGGATGGGTTGTGCATTATTTGATGTTGAGGGAAATACCAGCTTGTGGGAAAACAACTATCGTACCCTATTATATGGGCTTCATTTTCCTTCTTCTTGGCTGGCGTAAGCTTTTTCAAGAGGGTTGATTCTCTACTTTCCATGTTTCCACTTTTAATGGCAATCTCTATTGTTTCCCTAGATATTACTAATGTTTTTAGTTGTGTTTGTCCCAAGCTTGTCATCGAATGGAATGCATATTCATAACAAGAACCATGTTTTCTTTTTCTATCGAGGTTGGTTACACTCAGGCTGCTATGTACATCCATTTTTAAGAATACTACTTAAAGCTTTTAGTGGACTTCTTTTTCATATTTTGTGTAGAGAAATGATTTGGAACCATATTAGTTACTTATTTATATCGATTTAGGAAAGCTTAGGCCATATTTTTCAAAGAATAGATTCAGGTTTTACTTAGCCAATTACGTCACCTTGTGCTTAATCCTATAAGACTTTGTTGGAAGTTGTGATTCAACAACTTATTATTATTCACATGGCCTTTTATCCTTTTGCAGTACATTGTAATATAGGCCGTAAAGACACTAATCCTATCGTACTTTTTTAAAATTCAAATTGTGAAAACTAGGTGGAATAACCAGGTTAAGGACTATATTAAGTTCTTTTGCATAAACCTTTCTTCCAATAACTATTTTTTATTTTAAGTCTTAATTAATTCTGATTGCTTTGGTACACATATTCTACTAGGTGATTAAGATTCAAGATAACAGGGTTGGTTAGGGTAAAGTTGCTACTTTTGGATTGATGTATATGAAGAATGCCTCGTTTACTAGTGGTGTAGCTTGAAAGTGGGTGCTTTAAGAAGTTTGGTTACTGGATAGTGTTGTCTTTTATGGTGTAGCATGGTTATTGCCCAAAATTAGACTCCGGTTCTTTTTTCTTTTCCTCCTAGCGTTATCCTCCAAATTTTATTTTCCTTTAGTATGATGAACATCAGATCCATCAACTTTGCTATCTTTTATCTAACCTCTTTGTCATTTTTTCTAGCATTTCTTGATGTGTCTTATCCATTCTTTCCATGCAAGCTACGTGTTCAGTTTCCATGATCCTAACTTAAGAGCAGGTATTGTAGCGATGACAAGTTTTTTGTTCAATGTTTCTTGATGGATAAGTAGCCTTTATACCTTTTTATTAAAATAACGAATTAGAGCTTACACTAACATATTATTTTATTAATTGTATGAATGGATGAATGAAACAATAAATGAATGTATGAATGTAATGAAAGCTTTGCTACCTACAAGATAATGCGAGCAAACCAATCTTTCATTAATACATACCCATCATTTTGTAAAAACATTAAATTTGCTAATATTATCCTATAGCCTCATTTAGAAATTTTAATATCTCTTATCTATGCCACATGATTGAAATCACTTCACACCTAAGATCTTTGCCTTTTAAGATATCATTTCTTATTTCTAGACAGAGTTACAAGTCTAGGCTGTGACATGCCCTATAGACTTGTGCCTTCCAAGATAAGCCTCTGTAGTAAATGCGTGCTTACCAATCTTTTTTCTTTTTCTTTTTCATCCTAGGATCTAAAAAGGCATCAATATGGCCTCTTTGACTTTGTAATGACCACTTTAGCTCTTAGACACTTTCCCAAAAGGAGTTTTTCTTGAGGTATTTCTTTTTTTGGCTTTAAGTTGGCTCTTTACCCCTTATTTTCTCTTTAGTTCTTTATCAACTTAGAAGAGTTAGTAAAATACATATTCTTCTGTGTCATTCCTATGAACATCTGACAACCTTTTTCTTCTTTTTTTAACTTAACCTTCCAAAAGTCCATTCTCTTCTTAAGTTCATCAATTTTTCTTTTGCAATCCTTGAAAAATTTTAAAGCCCTTTCAAACTTTATCTTAAATCGAGGTTTCTTAATTTCTTATTGTAGGTCTCTAAGGTCACTTTTTGCTATGTTGGGCTCCGTTTTGATCTTTTACATGATTTTTTGAATCATATCCTTGAATTTCATCTAACTCACCTCTTTTTGAAGCCTAAAGATTTTTTTTATTCAAATAGGCCTATTTTGTTTTCAAGCTCTTGCTTTAGGAACTTCGTTTCTAACGATGTTTCCTCTAGTTGTTTATCCATTGGCTGAACATTTCCTTTATTATGTGCAATCAATCTATCATTTACCTTTTTTAGTCTTTAACCCATATATTTTGGAATAGTGTCATCTATATACATACCGAGCTCTATGTTGAAAGTTTGTTTCATGCCTCAATGATCTTGCATGCCTCGCTTAACATAACTTTCTTCCATAAAAGCAAATTTCTTTTGATCAAGCCCATGGGTTACAAGTATGAACTATTGAGATCCATATTGCTTTTATATCGACAAAATCACATAGCCTTACAGCTTCCCATACTTTTTGCAATGGAACCTATTTGTTATTCATATATTTGGACTATATTAGTATGTAAGGGATCCATGAAGTTTGCCAAGTCATTTCCTCTTTCTTAAGATTTTGAGATATAGCAATCCATTGTTCTTCAGTTACACCATTGGGCCTTTTCCTCTTAAGGACTTCTAGAATGGGATAAGACACTTTGAATGCAATTGAAGATAATCTTTTCTTTTCCTATAAATATGACTTTAGATCCAC
>JBBYHL010419343.1:0-20697 GCA_038381835.1 Adansonia madagascariensis
TAATTCATCAAATGAGTAAGTATTAGCATTAGAAGATACCTTGGGCTTATCATGAGCCATGAGACATAGGTTGGCCACCTCCTCATCATTATTATCAGATGTGTCACTATCATTCCATGTGGCCACCATAGCCTTCTTCTTTTGCTTCTTCGGGTTTGATTTCTTCTACATTGGACATTCAAATTTAATGTGTCCTGGTTTTTTACACTCATAGCAAATGATTTGTTCTTTTTTTTTTTCTTGCTTGAGTCTCCCTTCATCATTTCATTTCTAGAAGGTCTTCCTATTTTTTTCATTCTCATGAATTTGTAGAGTCTTTTCGCAAACATGGCCATTTCTTCATCTTCCTCAACCTCTTCATGATCATCAACACTTGCCTTCTTTGATGGCTCGTGTCCATGCTTGATCTTCATCTCATATGTTAAAAGAGACCCTATGAGTTTATCCAAGGAAAGTGTGTTGGGATCTTTAGATTCTTTAATTGCTATCGCTTTTGTTTCCCAAGACTTAAAAAGACTATTGAGTAGCTTCTTCACCGTCTCTTTGTTTGGATAGGTCTTTCTGAGTGTGTTTAACCCATTGATAACGTCCGTAAACCTATCCGACATTTCTTTGATGGTTTCATTTGCCTTTATCTGGAACAATTCATAGTCAAGTGTAAGTATGCTTATTTTGGATTTTTTAACTTGATTTGCTCCTTCATGTGTGGTTGCTAACTTGTCACACACTTGCTGGGCATTATCACATAGTGAGACTCTATTATACTCACTTGGACCAAGAGCACAAAATAGTGTGTGTATGGCCTTGGCATTTAATTGTGCCATTTGTGTGTCTTGTTCATCCTATTCTTTTTCTTCCTTTGGCACAACGCAATCTCCAACTCTCTTCTTAGGGATGAGTGGTCCATTGATGATGATCTTCCACACTTTATAGTCATTTGCCTAGATGAATGGGATACAAATAGACTTGGAAGAGTATAAATTTAACGTAAGTAAAAATAAAGAATTTTGAAGATCTTTAAGCTTTTGTTGTTGAATACTTCAATGATTTTTGTATCTCTACTTCTTCAGTTATTGGGAACCTTTATTTATAGCTTAAAATTGATTCATACATTGGGTATTTAATATGGTGGTAGGAGAGTCATTGTAGCCTTCATAAACGTTTGTTTCCGTTCAGACCTACGCTATAATATCGATACAATACCAATAGTATTGATATAGGAATAAAAAAAGTAATCGTTATAGCTTGTTTATCGATATAGGGAACTGAGTATCGATACCAAGCAAGCTGTATCGATACAGACACACTTGTATCGATACATTTAAGGGTTTCAGCCAAACCTTGGTTACTGCCAAGCCTTATATCGATACACAGGTGAGTATCGATACCAAGCAGGCTGTATCAATAAAAACACATTTGTATAGATACATTTGAGGGTTTCAACCAAACCTTGGCTACTACTAAGCCTTGTGTCGATACATATGGGGTGAGTATCAATACCAAATAGGCCGTATCATTACAGGCACACTTGTATCGATGCATTTGAGGGTTTTAAGTATAGTATTGATACATACCTTAAAAATCCTTTGTAAAATGATTTTTCTTAACTTGATATTAACTCAAACATATCTTGAAAAATTATTCTAAGTATATATTTTGGAACATATATTTTTGATAAAATACAAACTTAGTATTTTTCAAAATGTTTTTCAATTTTAACACAAGTACCAAGTTGAGTTTAATTAATTTAGCTTAAGTTATTTATTATATCAAAACCGAATTCAAAGTTAACATATCCTAATGAGGAATATATGATTACAATGCTTAATCATGAAAAGAATAAAGATTATTACGTGAATCCACATTCATCCCATTTGGTGGATGAGCTTTGATTCTCAGGAAAATGATGCAAAGAAAAGCATTTGTTGCCATACTAAAGCATCAGTATCATATATCCTAATGAGAAGAAACATAATTATAGTGCTCAATCACGAAAAGACTAAAGATTATCACGAGGATCAAAGTTTATCTCATTTAATGGAGAAATATTGATTCTTGGGAAAATAGTGGAAACGAAGGCTTTTATTCCTAATCCAAAGCAGTAATATCATGTAGCCAAATGAGAAGAACATAATTATAGTGCTCAATCATGAAAAGAATAAGTATTATTAGGAGAATCCACCTTCATCCCAATTGACAGATGAACTTTGATTCTAAGAAAAATGGTGGAAAGAAAAGCTTTTTCTTGCCATACCAAAGCATCAATCTCACGTATCCCAATGAGCAAAACGTGATTAGCGTCCCCAATCATGAAAAATATAGAGATTGTTATAAGAATCCACATTCGCCTCATTTAATATATGAACTTTGATTCTTAGAAAAATAGTGGAAGGAAAAGCTTTTCTTGCCAAACCAAAGCATTAATATCATGTATCCCAATGTAGAAAACATGATTATAGTGCTCAATCATGAAAAGTATAAAGATTTTAATGAGAATCCAGTTCATCCCATTTGACGGATAACTTTGATTCTAAGGAAAACGATGGAAAGAAAAGCTTTTCATGCTATACCAAAGCATCAATATCATATATCCTAATTAGATAAACTTCATTACGGTGCCTAATCTTGAAAATTTTGGACATTGATATAAAAGTCCATGTTTGTCTTAATTGGATGGGTGAACTTTGATTCTTAGGAAAATAATGGAAAAAAAAGCTTTTCTTGCCAAACCAAAGAATAAGGATAGTTACAAGAATTCAAGTTTATCCCAATTGATGGAGGAACTTTGACTCTCAAGAAAAAGATGCAAAGAAATGCATTTCTTGCCATACCAAACATCAGTATCGTGTATCCCAATAAGGTGAACGTGATTATAGTGCCTAATCGGAAAATACTGAAAATTATCATGAGGATTAAAGTTTGCCTTATTTAAAAGACAAAAATTGATTCTTAGTAAAATACTGGAAAGAAATGCTTTTCTTGCCAGTCCAAACATCAATGTCGTGTAGCTAAATGAGGAAAACATGATTATAGTGCTCAATCGTGAAAGGAATGAATATTATTGCGAGAATCCACATTCATCCCATTTGATGGACGTACTTTAATTCTAAGGAAAATGGTGGAAAGAAAAGCATTTGTGTATCCTAATGAGAAGAACATCATTGTAGTCCCCAATCATGAAAATTATAGAGATTGTTATGAGAATCCACGTTCATCTCATTTGACAGATGAACTTTGATTTTTAGGAAAATAGTGGAAAGAAAAGCTTTTCTTGCCAAACCAAAGCTTCAATATCATGTATCCCAATTCAGAGAACATGATTATAGTGCTTAATCATGAAAAGAATGATGATTTTTATGAGAATCCACGTTCACCCCATTTGATGGACGACTTTACTTCTAAGGAAAATGGTGGAAAGTAAAGCTTTTCATGCCATACCAAAGCATTAATATCGTCTAACCATTGAGAAGAATGCCATCAGGTGCCTAATCGTGAAAATTATGGACATTGATATAAAAGTCCATGTTTGTCTTAATTTGGTGGGTGAACTTTGATTCTTAGAAAAATAATGGAAAAAAGCTTTTAATGCCAAACCAAAACTTTAATATCGTGTATCCCAATGAAGAGAACCTGATTATAATGCTTAATCATGAAAAGAATGAAGATTTTTATGAAAATCCACATTCATCCCTTTTGACGAATGACTTTGATTCTAAGGAAAATGGTGGAAAGAAAAGCTTTTCATGCCATACCAAAGTGTTAATATTGCGTATCCCAATGAGAAGAACATGATTATGGTGCTTAATTGCAAAGATTATGGAGATTGTTGTAAAAATCCATGTTTGTCTCATTTGACAGGTGAACACTGATTCTTAGGAAAATTATGGAAAAAAAAGCTTTTCTTGCCAAACCAAAGCTTCAATATCGTGTCTCCCAATGATTAGTACATGATTATAGTGCTCAATCATGAAAAGAATGAAGACTTTTGTGAGAATTCGTGTTCATCCTATTTGATGAACGAACTTTGATTCTAAGGAAAATAGAGGAATGAAAAGCTTTTCTTGCCAAACCAAAGCATCAATATCATGTATCCTAATAAGAAGAACATGATCATATTGCCCAATCATGAAATTATGGGGATTGTTATAAGAACCCACATTTGTCTCATTTGACGAATAAACATTGACTTTTAGGAAAATAATGGAAAAAAGCATTTTTCTTGCCAATCTAAAGCATCAATATCGTGTATTCCAAGGAGGAGAACATGATTATAGTGCTCAGTCATGAATAGAACGGAGATTATTATGAGAATCTACATTCATCCTATTTAAAGGATGAACTTTGATTCTCAGGAAAATGATGCAAAGAAAAGCATTTGTAGGCATACAAATCATTAGTGCTCAATCGTGAAAAGACTAAAGATTATCACGAGAATCAAAGTTTATCTCATTTGACAGACAAAGATTTATTCTTAGGAAAATAGTGGAAAGAAATGCTTTTCTTACCAATCCAAAGCATCAATATCATGTAGCCAAATAAGAAGAACATTATTATAGTGCTTAATCGTGAAAAGAATGAGGATTATTATGAGAATCCACATTTATCCCATTTGACAGACGAACTTTGATTCTAAGGAAAATGGTGAAAAGAAAAGCTTTCCTTGCCATACCAAAGCACCAATCTCGTGTATTGCAATGAGATGAACGTGATTATAGTCCCCAATCATGAAAATTATAGAGATTGTTATAAGAATCCACATTCATCTCATTTGACAGATGAATTTTGATTCTTAGGAAAATAGTGGAAAGAAAAACTTTCCTGCCAAACTAAAGCTTCAATATCATATATCCCAATGAGGAGAACATGATTATAGCGCTTAATCATGAAAAGAATGATGATTTTTCTAAGAATCCACATTCACCCCATTTGACGGACGACTTTAATTCTAAGGAAAATGGTAGAAAGAAAAGCGCCATACCAAAGTATTGATATCGTGTATCCAATGAGAAAAATGTCATCAGGGTGCTTAATCATGAAAATTATGGATGTTGATATAAAAGTCCACATTTGTCTCAATTTGATGTGTGAACTTTGATTCTTAGGAAATAATGGAAAAAAAACTTTTCTTGCCAAACGAAAACTTTAATATCTTGTATCCCAATTAGGAGAACATGATTATAATGCTTAACCATGAAAAGAATGAAGATTTTTATGAGAATCCATGTTTATCCCATTTGACGAATGACTTTGATTCTAAGGAAAATGGTGGAAAGAAAAAGCTTTTCATGCCAAACCAAAGCATTAATATCATGTATCCCAATGAGAAGAACATCATTTTAGTGACTAATTGCAAAAATTATGGAGATTATTATAAAAATCTATGTTTATTTCATTTGACAGGTGAACATTGATTCTTAGGAAAATAATGGAAAGAAAAGCTTTTCTTGCTAAACCAAAACTTCAGTATCGTATATCCCAATGATTATTACATGATTATAGTGCTCAATCATGAAAAGAATGAAGATTATTATGAGAATTCATGTTCATCCCATTTGACGAATAAACTTTGATTCTAAGGAAAATTGAGGAATAAAAAGCTTTTCTTGCCAAACCAAAGCATCAATATCATGTATCCCAATAAGAAGAACATGATTATATTGCCCAATCATGAAAATTATGGCGATTGTTATGAGAACCCACATTTGTCTCATTTGACGAATAAACATTGACTCTTAGAAAAATAGAGGAAAAAATTGTTTTTCTTGCCAACCCAAAGCATCAATATTGTATATCCCAAGGATGTGAACATGATTATCCCAAGGATGTGAACATGATTATAGTGCTCAATCATGAATGGAATAGAGATTATTATGAGAATCTACATTCATCCCATTTGAATGATGAACTTTGACTCTCAGGAAAATGATGCAAAGAAAAGCATTTATTAGCATACCAAAGCATTAGCATTGTGTATCCCGATCAGGAGAACATGATTATAGTGCTCAATCATGAAAGGACTAAAGATTATTACGAGGATCAAAGTTTATCTTATTTGATAGACAAAGATTGATTCTTGGAAAAATAGCAAAAAAAATGCTTTTCTTGCCAATCCAAAGCATCAATATCATGTAGCCAAATGAGGAGAACATTATTATAAAGCTCAATCATGAAAAGAATGAAGATTATTATGATAATCCATGTTTATCTTATTTGGAAGATGAACTTTGATTCTAAAGAAAATGGTGGAAAGAAAAGCTTTCCTTGCCATACCAAAGCATCAATCCCATGTATCCCAATAAGATGAACATGATCATAGTCCTCAATCTTGAAAATTAGAGAGATTGTTATGAGAATCTATGTTCATCTTATTTGATGGATGAACTTTGATTCTTAGAAAAATAGTGGAAAGAAAAACTTTTCTTGCCAAACCAAAGCTTCAATATCATGTATCCCAATGAGGAGAACATGATTATATTGCTCAATCATGAAAAGAATGATGATTTTTATGAGAATCCATGTTTACCCCATTTGACGGACGATTTTGATTCTAAGGAAAATGATGGAAAAAAAAACTTTTCATGCAATACAAAAGCATCAATATCATGTCTCCCAATGAGAAAAACGTCATTATGGTGCCTAATCTTGAAAATTATTGAGATTGTTATGAAAATGCATGTTTATCTTATTTGATGAGTGAACTTTGATTCTTAGGAAAATAATGGAAAGAAAAGCTTTTCTTCCCAAACCAAAGCTTCAATATCTTGTATCCCAATTGTTAGTACATGATTATGTGCTTAATCATAAAAAGAATAAAGATTATTATGAGAATCCATGCTCGTCCCATTTGACGAACAAACTTTGATTCTAAGAAAAATGAAGGAAAAAAAAGTTTTTCTTGCCAAACCAATGCATCAATATCGGGTATCCCAATAAGAACAGGATTATAGTGCCCAATCATGAAAATTATGGCGATTGTTCTGAGAACTCATATTTGTCTCATTTGACGGATAAACATTTAATCTTAGGAAAATAGAGGAAAGAAATGCTTTTCTTTCCAATCTAAAGCATCAATATCATGTACCCAATGAAGGGAACATGATTATTGTGCTTAATCTTGAGAAGAATGAGGACTATTATGAGAACCCACATTTATCTCATTTGATAGGCAAACCTAGATTCTTGGGAAAATAGCGGAAAGAAAAGCTTTTCTTGCCAAACCAAAGCTTCAATATCATGTATCCCTATGATTAGTACATGATTATAGTGCTCAATCATGAAACAAATGAAGGTTATTACGAGAATTCATGTTCATCGCATTTGGCGAATGAACTTTGATTCGAAGGAAAATGGATAAAAGAAAAGCTTTTCTTGCCTAACTAAAGCATCAATATCATGTATCCCAATTAGGAGAACATGATTATAATGCCCAATCATGAAAAGAATGAAGATTATTATAAGAATCCACATTTGTCCTATTTGATGGATGACTTTATTTATAAGGAAAATGGTGAAAAGGAAACCTTTTCTTGCCATATAAAAGCATCAATATTGTGTATTCCAATGAGGAGAATGTGATTATATTGCTCAATCACAAAAAGAATGAAGATTATTGCCAAAATCAAAGTTTTTCTCCTTTTATAGACAAGCATTAATTCTTAGGAAAATAGGGGAAATAAATGCTTTTCTTGCTAATCCAAAGCATCATAACGGTGTAGCAAAATAAGGAGAACATGATTATAGTGCTCAATCATTAAAAAAATGAAGATTATTATAAGAATCCAAGTTCATCCCATTTAAAGGTCGAACTTTGATTTTAAGGAAAATGAAAGAAAGAAAAGCTTTTTTTGCCATATGAAAGCATTAATATTATGTATCCTAAGGAAAAAATGTGATTATCCTGCCCAATCATGAAAGTTATGGAGATTGTTATGAGAATTCACATTTGTCTCATTTGGCAGATACACTTTAGTTTTAGGAAAATAATCAAAATAAAAGCTTTTCTTTCCAAACCAAAGCTTTAATATCATTTATCCCAATGAGGAAAACATGATTATAGTGCTCAATGATGAAAAGAATGAAGATTATTACGAGACTCCATGTTCTTGCCATTCGATGGATGAACTATGCTTTTAAGGAAAATAGAGGAAAACAAATCTTTTCTTGCCATACCAAAGCATAAATATCATGTATACTAATGAGGAGAACATGATTATAGTGCTCAATCACATGAAGAATGAAGATTTTTATGAGAATCAAAGTTTGTCTCATTTGACAGACGAATACTGATTCTAAGCAAAATGGTGAAAGGAAAAGGTTTTCTTACAAAACCAAAGAATCAATATCATGTATCCCAATAAGAAGAATTCGATTATGGTGCCTAATTGTGAAAAGAATGGAGATTATTAAGAGAATTCTTGTTGGTCTCATTTGAGGGATAAACTTTGATTCTAAGGAAAATGGAGGAACCAATGCATCAAGATTGTGTATCCCAATAAGGAAAACATGATTATAGCACCCAATCGTGAAAATTTATGGAAATTGTTATGAGAATCCACGTTTGTCTTATTTGATAGACAAAAAATGATTCTTAGGAGAATAGTGGAAAAAAAAGCTTTTTTTTGCCAATCTAAAACATCAATATCATGTATCCCAATAAGGAGAACATGATTATAGTGCTCAATCATGAAAAGAATGAAGATTATTATAAGAATCTACATTTGTCTTATTTGACAGAAAAACATTAATTCTTAGGAAAATAGAGGAAATAAAAGCTGTTCTTGCGAAACCAAAGGATCAACATCATGTATCCCAATGAGGAGAACATGATTTTAATTCTTAATCATGAAAAAAATAAAGTTATTACTAGAATCCACATTCGTCCCATTTGATGGATGAACTTTAATTCTAAGGAAAATCGAGAAAGAAAATCTTTTCTTGCCAAACCAAAGCGTCAATATCATGTATCCCTGTATAGAGAACATGATTACAATGCGCAATCATGAAAATTATGGAAAACATTGATTCTTAGGAAAATAGTGGAAAGCAACGCTTTTCCTACTGAATTGAGGCATCAATATCATGTACCCCAATGAGAAAAACATGATTATAGTGCTAAATCATGAAAAAAAATGAAGATTTCTACGGGAATCCATATTCATCCTATTTGATGGATGACTTTGATTATGAGGAAAATGGTGGAAAGAAAAGCATTTCTTACCATACCAAAGCATCAATATCGTGTATCCTAATGAGCAAAACATGATTATAGCACTCAATCATGAAAAAAAAATGAAATTATTATAAGAATCAAAGTTTGTTTGATTTAACGAATAAACATTGATTCTAAGAAAAGTAGTGGAAAGAGATGCTTTTCTTGCCAATCCAAAGCACCAACATGGCATTTCCATTCAAGGAGAACGTGATTATAGTGCTCAGTCATGAAAAAAATGAACATTATTATGAGAATCCATGTTCATCCCATTTGACAGATGAACTTTGATTCTTAGGAAAATAGAGGAAAGAAAAGCTTTTCGTGGTAATACAAAGCATCAATATCGTGTATACTAATGAGAAAGTGATTTTAGTGTCCAATCATGAAAATTATGGAGACTATTATGAGAATCCATATTCATCCCATTTGATGGACGAACTTTGACTTTAAGGAAAATGGTGGAAAGAAAAGCTTTTCTTGCATACCAAAGCATCAAATTTGTGTATCCCAATAAGAAGAAAATAATTATAGCCCCCAATCATGAAAATTATGGAGATTGTTTTGATAATCCATATTTTCTCATTTGACGAATGAACTTTGATTCGTAGATAATAGCGAAAAGTAAAGCTTTTCTTGCAAACCAAAGCTTCAATATCGTGTACCCAATTAGGAGAACATTATTATATTGCTCAATCATGAAAAGAATGAAGATAATTATGAGAATCTACATCCGTTCCATTTGATGAATGAACTTTGATTCTCAGGAAAATAATGCAAAGAAAAGCATTTCTTGCCAGACCAAGGCATCAACATTATGTGCACCAATAAGGATAATATGATTATAGTGCTCAATTACAAAAAGACTAAAGATTATCACAAGGATCAAAGTTTGTCCATTTGATGGTCAAACATTGATTCTCGCGAAAATAGTTGAAAGAAATGCTTTTCTTGCCAATCCAAAGCATTACTATAGCCAAATGAGGAGAACATGGTTATAGTGCTCAATCATGAAAAGAATGAGGATTATTAGGAGAATCCACCTTTGTCCCATTTGACAGATGAACCTTGATTCTAAGGAAAATGGTGGAAAGAAAAGCTTTTTTTGCCATACCAAAGCATCAATCTCATGTATCCCAATGAGAAGAACATGATTATATCCCCAATCGTGAAAATTATGGAGATTGTTATGAGAATCCACGTTCATCTTATTTGGCGGATGAACTTTGATTCTCAAAAAAATAGTGGAAAGAAAAGCTTTTCTTACCAAACCAAAGCTTCAATATCATGTATTCCAATGAGAAGAACATGATTATAGTGCTCAATCATGAAAAGAATGAAGATTTTTATGAGAATCCATGTTTATCCCATTTGATGGATGACTTTGATTCTAAGAAAAATGATGGAAAGAAAAGCTTTTCAGGCCATACCAAATCATTAATATTATGTATCCCAATGAGAAAAATATCATTATGGTGCCTACTAGTGAAAATTATGGAGACTGTTATGAAAACCCACGTTTGTCCTATTTGATAAGTGAACTTTGATTCTTAGGGAAATAATAGAAAGAAAAGCTTTTCTTGCCAAACCAAAGCCTCGATATCGTGTACCCAAGTAGCAGAACATTATTATAGTGCTTAATCATGAAAAGAATAAAGATAATTAGGAGAATTCAAGTTCATCCCATTTGATATATGAACATTGATTTTTAAGAAAAAGATGTAAAGAATCGCATTTCTTGCATACCAAGGGATCAATATCGTGTATCCCAAAGAGGTGAACATGATTCTAGTGCTTAATCACAAAAGGATTGAAGATTATGATGAGGATCAAAGTCTGTCTCATTTTATAGACAAGCTTTGATCGTATGGAAAATGATGGAAAGAAAAGCTTTCCTTGCCATACCAAAGCATCAATCTCATGTATCCTAATGAGAAGAATGTAATTATAGTCCCCAATCATGAAAATTATGGAGATTGTTATGAGAATCCACATTCATCTCATTTGATAGGTGAAACTTAGATTCTTAGGAAAATAGCAGAAAGAAAAGCTTTTCTTACCAAACTAAAGCTTCAATATTGTGTATCCCAACAAGGAGAACATGATTAAAGTGCTCAATCATGAGAAGAACGAATATTTTTATGAGAATCCACGTTTATCCCATTTGACGGATGACTTTGATTCGAAGGAAAATGGTGGAAAGAAAAGCTTTTCATGCCATACCAAGGCATCAATATCATGTATCCTAAGGAGAAGAACGCCATTATGGTGCCTAATCATGAAAATTATGAAGATTGTTATAAAAATCCACATTTGTCTTATTTGACAGGTGACCTTTGATTCTTAGGAAAATAATGGAAAGAAAAGCTTTTTTTGCCAAACTAAAGCTTTAATATCGTGTATCCCAATGATTAGCACATGATTATAGAGCTCAATCATGAAAAGAATGAAGATTATTAGAAGAATTCATGTTTATTCCATTTGACGGATGAACTTTGATTCTAAGGAAAATGGAAGAAATAAAAGCTTTTCTTGCCAAACCAAAGCATCTATATCGCATGCCCCAATAAGAAGAACATGATTATAGTGCCTAATCATAAAAATTATGAAGATTGATATGACAATCCACATTTGTCTCATTTGACAAACAAACATTGGCTCTTAGGAAAATAGAGGAAAGAAACGCTGTTCTTGCCAATCAAAAGCATCAATATCATTTATCCTAATGAGGAAAACATGATTATAGTGCTCAATCATGAATAGAATGAAGATTATTTTGAGAATCCATATTCATCCCATCTGATGGACAAACTTTGATTTTCAGGAAAATGATGCAAAGAAAAGGATTTGTTGCCATACCAAAGCATCAGCATCATGTATCCCAATGAAGACAATGATTATAGTGTCTTAATCACGAAAAGACTGAAGATTATCATAAAGGCCAAAGTTTGTCTTATTTGGCAGACAAACATTGTTTCTTGGGAAATAGTGGAAAGAAACGCTTTTCTTGCTAATCCAAAGCATCAACATCTTGTAGCCAAATAAGGAACATGTTTATAGTGCTCAATCGGGAAAAAATAAGGATTATTATAAGAATCCATGTTTATCCCATTTGATAGACAAACTTTGATTCTAAAGAAAATGGTGGAAAAAAAGCTTTTCATGCCATACCAAAGCGTCAATATCGTGTATCCCAATGAGAATAATGTCATTATGGTGCCTAATCATGAAAATTATGTAGATTGTTATAATAATCCACGTTCATCTCATTTGATGGGTGAACTTTGATTCTTAGGAAAATAATGGAAAGAAAAGGTTTTCTTGCCAAATGAAAGCTTTAATTTCATGTATCCCAATGATTAGTACATAATTATAGAGTTCAATCATTAAAAGAATGAAAATTATTAGGAGAATTCATGTTCGTCCCATTTGATGGACGAACATTGATTCTAAGGAAAATGGAGGAAAAAAAAGGTTTTCATGCAAAATCAAAGCATCAATATTGTGTATCCCAATAAGTAGAACTTGATTATCGTTCCAAATCATGAAAATTATGGAGATTGTTATGAGAATCCATACTCGCCTCATTTGACGGACAAACATTGGCTATTAGGAAAATAGAGGAAAGAAACGCTTTTTTTGCCTATCCAAAACATCAATATCGTGTATCCCAATGAGTAAAACATGATTCTAGTGCTCAATCATGAATATAATGAACATTATTATGAGAATCCACATTCATCCTATTTGATGGATGAACTTTGATTCTCAAGAAAATGATGCAAAGAAAAGCGTTTGTTGCCATACCAAAGCATCTGTATCATGTATCCTAGTGAGGAGAACATGATTATGGTGTCTCAATCACAAAAATACTGAAAATTATCATAAGGATCAAAGTTTGTCTCATTTGATGGACAAACTTTGATTCTTGGGAAAATTGTGAAAAGAAACACTTTTCTCACGAATCCAAATTATCAATATCGAGTAGCCAAATGACGATAACATGATTATAACACTCAATTATGAAAAGAAAAAGGATTATTATGAGAATCCATGTTCATCCCATTTGATAGACGAACTTCGGTTTTAAGGAAAATGGAGGAAAGAAAAGCTTTTCTTGCCAAACCAAAGCATCAACATCGTGTATCCCAATGAGAAGAACATGATTTAGTGCCCAATCATGAAAATTATGAAGATTGTTATGAGAATCCACATTTGTCTTCTTTGACAGACAAGCATTGGCTCCTAAGAAAATAGAGGAAAGAAATGTTGTTTTTGCCATTCCAAAGCATCAATATCATGTATCCCAACGAGGAAAACATGATTATAGGGCTCAATCATGAATAGAATGAAGATTATTCTGAGAATCCACATTCATCCCATCCAAAACAAAAGTATTTGTTGCCGTACCAAAGCATCAGTATCGTGTATCCCAATAAGGAGAACGTGATTATAGTGTTTCAATCACGAAAAGACTGAAGATTATCATGAGGGCCAAAATTTATCTTATTTAACGAACAAACATTATTTCTTGGGAAATAGCAGAAAGAAACACTTTTCTTGCCAATCCAAAGCATCAATATCGTGTAACCAAGTGAGGAGAACATGATTATAGTGCTTAATGGGGAAAAAAATGAGGATTATTATAAGAATCCATGTTCATCCTATTTTATAGGCGAACTTTGATTCCAAAGAAAATGGTGGAAAGAAAAGCTTTTCATGCCACACCAAAGCATCAATATCGTGTATCCCAATGGGAAGAATATCATTATGGTGCCTAATCATGAAAATTATAGAGATTATTATAATAATCCATGTTCGTTTCATTTGACAGGTGAACTTTGATTCCTAGGGAAGTAATGGAAAGAAAAACTTTTCTTGCCAAACGAAAGCTTTAATATCGTGTATCCCAATGATTAGTATGTGATTATAGAGCTCAATCATGAAATGAATAAAGATTATTACAAAAATTCATGTTCATCCCATTTGGCAGATGAACTTTGATTCTAAGGAAAATGGAGGATAAAAAAGCTTTTCTTGCCAAACCCAAGCATCAATATCGTGTATCCCAATAAGAACATGACTATGGTGCCCAATCATGAAAATTATGGAGACTGTTATGAGAATCCACATTTGCCTTATTTGACAGACAAACAATGGCTCTTAGGAAAATAGAGGAAATAAATGCTTTTCCTGCCCATCCAAAGCATTAATATCATGTATCCCAACGAGTAAAACATGATTATAGTGCTTAATCATGAATAGAATGAAGATTATTATGAGAATCCATATTCGTCCTATTTGATGGATGAACTTTGATTCTCAAGAAACTGATGCAAAGAAAAGCATTTGTTGCCATACCAAAGCATCGTATCGTGTATCCCAGTGAGGAGAACATGATTATGGTGTCTCAATCATGAAAATACTAAAAATTATCGTAAGGATCAAAGTTTGTCTCATTTGACGGATAATTTGATTCTTAGGAAAATAGTGGAAAGAAACACTTTTCTTGCAAATCCAAATCATTAATATCGAGTAGCCAAATAAGGATAACATGATTATAGCGCTCAATCATGAAAAGAAAGAAGATTATTACAAGAATCCATGTTCATCCTATTTGATAAACGAACTTCGGTTGTAAGGAAAATAGAGGAAAGAAAAGCATTTCTTGCCAAACCAAAGCATCAATATCATGTATCCCAATAAGAAGAACATGATTATAGTGGCCAATCATGAATATTATGAAGATTGTTATGAGAATCCGCATTTGTTTCATTTAACGGACAAACATTGGCTCTTAGGAAAATAAAGGAAAGAAATGCTATTCTTGCCAATCCAAAGCATGAATATCATGTATCCTAATGAGGAAAACATGATTATAGTGCTCAATCATGAATAGAATAAAGATTATTTCAAGAATCCACATTCATCCCATCTGATGGACGAACTTTGATTCTCAGGAAAATGATGCAAAGAAAAGGATTTGTTGGCATACCAAAGCATTAGTATCATGTATCCCAATAAGGAGAACGTGATTATAGTGTGTCAATCACGAAGAGACTGAAGATTATCGTGAGGGCCAAAATTTGTCTCATTTGATGGACAAACATTGTTTCCTTGGAAATAGCAGAAAGAAACGCTTTTCTTGCCAATCCAAAGCATCAATATCATGTAGCCAAATGAGGAGAACATGATTATAGTGCTCAATCGAGAAAAGAATGGGGATTATTATGAGAATCCATGTTTGTCCCATTTGATAGATGAACTTTGGTTCTAAAGAAAATGGTGAGAAGAAAAACTTTTCGTGCCATACCAAAGTATCAATATCGTGTATCCCAATGAGACGAATGTCATTATGGTGCCTAATCATGAAAATTATGGAGATTATTATAATAATCCATGTTCGTCTCAATTGACGAGTGAACTTTAATTCTTAGAAAAATAATGGAAAAAAAAGCTTTTCTCGCTAAACGAAAGCTTTAATATCGTGTATCTGAATGATTAGCTTGAAAAGAATGAAAATTATTAAGAGAATTCAAGTTCATCCCTTTTGATAGATGAACTTTGATTTTAAAGAAAATGGAGGAAAAAATAGTTTTCTTGCAAAACTAAAGCATTAATATCATGTATCCCAATAAGTAGAACATGATTATAGTGCCCAATCATGAAAATGATGGAGGTTGTTATGAGAATCCACGTTTGTCTCATTTGACGGACAAACATTGGCTCTTAGGAAAATAGAGGAAAGAAATGCTTTTCTTGCTAATCCAAAGCATCAATATCATATATCCTATTAAGGAAAACATGATTATAGTGCTCAATCATGAATAGAATAAAGATTATTTTGAGAGTCCATATTCGTCCCATCTGATGGATGAATTTTGATTCTCAAGAAAATGATACAAAGAAAAGCATTTGTTGGCATACGAAAGCATCAGTATCATGTATCCCAATAAGGGGAATGTGATTATAGTGTTTGAATCATGAAAAGACTGAAAATTATCATAAAGGTCAAAGTTTGTCTCATTTGACAGACAAACATTGGTTCTTGGGAAAATAGTGGAAAGAAACACTTTTCTTGCCAATCCAAAGCATCAATATCGTGTAGCCAAATAAAGAGAACATGATTATAGTGCTCAATCAGGAAAAGAATAAGGGTTATTATGAGAATCCACGTTTGTCCCATTTGTTAGACAAACTTTGATTCTAAAGAAAATGGTGGAAAGAAAAGCTTCTCATGCCAGACCAAAGCATCAATATCGTGTATCCCAATGAGAAGAATGTCATTATGGTGCCTAATCATGAGAATTATAGAGATTGTTATAATAATCCACGTTCATCTAATTTAACAGGTGAACTTTGATTCTTAGGAAAATAATGGAAAGAAAAGCTTTTCTTGCCAAAGAAAAGCTTCAATATCATGTATCCTAATGATTAGTACATGATTATAGAGCTCAATCATGAAAAGGATGAAGATTGTTATGAAAATTCATGTTCATCCTATTTGGCGGATGAACTTTGATTCTAAGAAAAATGAAGGAAAGAAAAGCTTTTCTTGCTAAACCAAAGCATCAATTTCATGTATCCCAATAAGAACAACATGATTATATTGCCCAATCATGAAAATTATGAAGACTATTAAGAGAATCCACATTTGCTCATTTGACAGACAAACATTGGCTCTTAGGGAAATAGAGGATAATACAGTTTTCTTGCCAATCTAAAGCATCAATATCATGTATCCTAATGAGGATAAAATGATTATAGTGCTCAATAATGAGTAGAATGAAGATTATTACAAGAATCCACATTTGTCCTATTTGATGGATGAACTTTGATTCTTAAGAAAATGATGCAAAGAAAAGCATTTGTTGCCATACCAAAGCATCAGTGTCGTGTATCCCAAAGAGGCTAATGTGATTAAAGTGTCTCTGTTAGCTATATTAGCTTTGAATTAATCATAGTTTTGATATAACTAAAACTTAAGCTTATTTAGCTTGTGTTTCATTATTTTCAAGATTTGTATTTTTCTATGAAATATTTTGTAAACACTTTGAAAAATACTAGAAAGTGTTTTAAATCCTTCAAACACTCAAAAACGTGTTCTTAATACATATTTTTATATAAAACATTTTTTAGATAAGTTTTACATGTTTTAAAGTCATGAAAAACCTTTTAAAATTGATTTTCATGTGAATGTTTGATACACAATGTGTGTGCATCGATACAATACTTGGCAATAGCTAAATATAAAATGTAGAAATCATTGTTTATGTATCGAGACAGAGCATTCTGTATTGATACAGGACTGTTCATGTATCGAGATAGATCTTTCTGTATCGATATAGAACTGTTTAGCGATCATATTTTGGACCACTAAACATAATGCATCGATTCCCACTTAATTGTATCGATATAGAGGCACCGAGAATAATGAGAAATGACATTTTGAAGGCTCTAACAGCTATATTCCTTCACAAAATGTTCCCAATGGCTAGAATCATGGTCAAGGCTATAAATAAGCCACTCTAACACCTTCAACAAGAAGAAAAACCATAAGATTATGCTTAGAGTCATATCTTTCATTTTCTCTATCATTTTTGCTAAGTAGTTTATCTTTGTATAGGATTAATTCTTCCTATTTTTGTATTCTTCATTTTGTATCTTTAGATACATATTTCCTTTGAGCTAAAATTCTTGTAAACACCTAATCTTTAGAGGTTTTATTTGTTTACACACAAATCCTTGTAAAAAAGGGAGGTTACTACTTAGCCATTGAAAAGTAGAGAATGTTTCTACTTTGCCTTCAAAAGTAATGAGAGAGGGTTCTATCTTAGCCACAAAAGATATGGGGTAGAGGTTCATATCTTAGCCTTGAAAGATAGGAAGTGTAAAGGTTATACCTTATCCTTGAAAGGTAAACAATTCAAGTTAGTGAATTATAGAAATCCAAGGCAAGTGAGGTAGAGGTAGCAGACGTAGGCAATTAAGGCTAAACTTCTATAAATCATCGAGTTTGCTTTTTCTTTCCCTTTTCTCTAACTGTTGATTTTTATTCACTAACTTGCACTCCAAAGTTTATTGTTTAGATTTCTCAAGTTTGTTTACCAAAGTTTTAATTGACTAAAATTTTGAGAAATCAATTCACCCCTTCTTAATTTCATTCACCATTAAAAGGTCTAACAATTAATATCAAAGCTTATGTCTTATTCTTATAGGCTTAAAATCCTTGAGCAAAGATCCATAAAAGACCAAGCAAATGGCTAGTGGTGATATTTTTAGCATGGCCAAGAAGGACATTCAATCATGAGGCCTCCTCTCTTTAATGGTGAAGATTATGCTTATTAAAAGACAAGGATGAGGCTATTTGTCCAAGCAAATGATTATCAAGTTTAGAAGATAATCATGAAAGGCCCTCTCATCCCAATAAAGATGATAGGTGAGCTTGCAGTTCCCAAGGAAGAATGGGAATAGAATGAGAAAGACACTAAAATGGCTCAACTTAATGCCAAGGCCATCCATACATTTTTTTATGCATTAAGCCCTAATGAGTACAATAGGGTGTCTTTGTGTAATAATGCCAAGGAGATATGGTATAAGTTGGCTATCACACATGAAGGGACTAATCAAGTCAAGGAGTCCAAGATAAGCATGCTCACTCTTGATTATGAGATGTTCAAAAGGAAACTAGAGGAGAGTATCAAGAAGATGTTCGATAGATCCACGGATATTGTAAATAGCTTGAAGGGTCTCGAAAAAGTGTATCCTAACAAGGAGATGGTCAAGAAAATATTGAATAGCCTTTCTAAGTCATGGGAAGCTAAAGTGACGATAATTGAGAAGTTAAAGGACCTCAATCTCCTTGCCTTAGATGAGCTTATCGGATCGCTCTTCACATACAAAATAAAGATAAATCATAGAAATGAGCAACCAAGAAAAGTTGGAGTTGCATTAAAGGCTTCCATGAGTGAGGAAGAGGATGACGATGATGAAGATGGTGAAGATATGGAGATGATCATATTTGCCAAGAAATTTAAGAAATGCATAAAGATAGATAAGGGTAAATCATCCTAATCTAAAAAGGTTAATAAGGTTTTGTGCTACAATTGCAACGAGTTAGGGCATGTCAAATCCGATTGCCCATTATTGAAAAAGAAGAAAAAAAAAAGAATTTATAGCAACTTGGAGCAATAGTGACTCTTCTGATGATGATGACTCCAAGGAATACCAAATTGGCAACCTTTGTTTCATGGCTCTTGATGAGCCCAAGGTGACCTCAAATTCTCTAAATTTAAATTCATATACATTTGATGAGTTACAGGATGCTTTTGATGATCTTGTAGTTGAGTTTGAGGAAATAAACTCTAAACATAAGAAAATGATTTCAAAATTAAAAGTTGAAAATGATTTTTTATTGAAATCAAAACTTATTTTAAAGAATGAAAATAAAGATTTAAGAAATGATTTTAATAACTCTAAGCTAAGAGTTAACATTTTAGAGAAAGCTAATTTTGATTTGAAAAGAAAAATTAAGAGCTTGGAAGAAGAAAAGAAAATTTTTTTTGACAAATCTTTGCAAGTTTATATGACTAAGTGCTCACATTGCAATTTTCATGGTCATAATTTGCATACTTGTCCTATCAAGAAAAGGACACTGTTTAAAGTTAGGCAAGTATGGTTGCCTAAGGGAACAAGAAGCTTTGAGACTAACATTTAAGGACCCAAAGAAATTTGGGTACCAAAAACCAAGTGAAAGTTTCTTGTAGATGTGTTAGAGCAATAAGAAGCAATGCAATACAAATGGATGCTCTAAACACATAAAGAAGTGTGATAGGTAACCTCTAAGCTTTAAAAGTTTAATATGTGTATTGGTTATTCATGTTGTGTTTATTAATGCTTTATTGAATAAAAAATTGTTTTTAATTGGTTTCATGAAAATTCATGTTTTACATCTTGAGCAACTATGAGTTTAAATGTGCATGCATTTGAAGATTTAGTGCTTGATGATAATATGTTAAATCGATTTGTGACATGTTGTTATGAAGCATAATTTAAGAATAATTTATACATAAAAGGTTGATTTTGATAAACATCATACCATAAGTAATTAAGAAGCTTTATTGCATGACAAAATTATATGAATATCCTTAGGGGGAGCATACATAGCTTACTTATAAGATATGATGCCATAAACATGCATTAGCAAGTTCTTAAGTCTCTTTAATGCTTTATATTCAATTATGCTTGCATGAGACTTAGGATGATTGATTATTTTATAGGTAATGATTTATGGCTGAAACAAATTTGCTAAACATTGAAAATACTTTTTAGACTTGTGCATATGTGGTTTGAATGAAAATTTTTTAGTTGCATATTGCCTTATTTATGTGACCAAATATGCTAATTTATTCTAACTTGATTTTAAAAGTTATTCTAATCCGAACTTTAATTATTCATATGAGTTTTAAATGCTTAAATTCAAAAGTTTG
>JBBYHL010419452.1:0-20695 GCA_038381835.1 Adansonia madagascariensis
ATTTGATGCCACATCTTCGCATTTACCTTTGATATGATCCCTAGGCCTTCTTGACATCCTCAAAATACTTTTTCACCGGGCGACAGATCATCACCCCCTCTTACGTCCATGCTCTAGATTGCTAAAAATTAGCCCGGACAAAATAAGGTGTCTACATAGTGCATATCTGACTGTACCCCATAATCTGAGCGAAGGCACAAATGACAATTAACCGCACCTATACAGGACATATTTGGGTGCGAATCAAGAAGCTCTCCATCTTTTCTCTTTCAGAGCCAAGTTCTTCAATGACATCACCCATTGATTCTTCATTGATGATCGTGGCTAATCTTTCTCCATAAAATGCTGAAGAAGGATAGAGTATGAGAAATATAGTCTAATCCTATCAGTGCCATCTCTCTAAAAATGGTTGTAGGCCCAGATACATAGCATAATGCACTTCCGAAGAATCTGCCTTCGCCCGACTTCTAACACACGTTAAGTGCTCGAATGATTTCTGCTAAGATGGCAGGGCAGGATGCATATTCTGCTTTAACTAGTCAAAGACCTCAATCACCGCTACTTCCATATGGCAGAGCACCCTTAGGAAGAAAACCAACCCATATATGGCTAAAGCAAATGCATCGAGGGCTTTCTCTTTTTCTGGCTAATCTTAATATACTCCTTAAAAAATTACCATGAAACAATTGTGGTATTGCCTTTATGTTTGAAGAGAAGAGATTAGGGAGATAAATCAAGGATCTATGCCGATCTTTTTCTATGGCTTGCCGGGTTACACTCTTTGCAATAGACAGGTCTTGTCTCCACTTATCCCAACCCTAATAATGATGCAATCTCTTCAATGGTGGGGGTCATGTCATGGTGGTTAAATGAAAAGTATCGGTAAGAGGGGTCCTAGAATTCTATCAGAGCTCGGACCAACTATTCATCTATGGGGATCTTTAATAACATGGCCATATGTCCATAGTTTGCCGTAAACTGGGTTTGCTTGGCTTTATCCTATCCTTCCCATATATGTACCAATTCAGAAGTATTATTTTGTCTGATCTTTGGCAGTTTCGATACAAAGTCTTCGGGTATGTAGTCCCCCTATTTTCTCTGATTTAGTTTGGACTCTGTGCGGACTTCTTCAAAAGTTCTAGAAATAACCACCATTTTTGCTTGGTTCACCATAAAATCGAATGGAAATTAGCTAGATCTGAAATCAGGCCTAAAGCAAACACCCATGATGCAAATGAATAATGCACAAGAAGGACAAGAAAAGAAAAAAAAACGTAAACAAGTTAGTATCAACGAAATAAATATTCCAGATAATAAGACATGGTAATAAATAATATCACAAAGACGTAGTTGAAATAAAACAGGCGAATAAAGAAAGAAAAAGGTACACATATCCCTTCGTATATTCCTAACCTCAGTGACACCTATAGTAAGGCCATGGTACTAAGAGCTACTAAGGTTCACTATATGTGGTTTGGGTTAGACCTCTAAATCGATTCTCGAATTACCCCTAGTCCAGAACGGACTAACGAGGTATCTTCTCCTTATCCATTGCGGATTTATGTCAGAAAAGGTTCAATTCAAGTGTGAGTATCTTCCATGCCCGTAACGAGGCTAACATCTCAGACAGACATAGGAATTTACACCTGGTAGGATTTTCACTGGCCCAAATAGAGGCTAACACCTTAGAAGGCAGAGCTACCTCACCTCTTCCTAAATTATTAGGTACTTATGTGCCCCCTGCATTAGATAGAAGGAAAACTATTGCAGATGTGCACAGTGTGTGCGAAGGGATAAGCATACCCTTTTTTTTTAAATAAAGAGAAAATACACGAACATTGACTTAAAAATAAAATGAGTCATAAAGACAAAATTTTTAAAATGGGAATTGAAACTAAATACCATTTGAAACTGGATTAATTAAAATTTAATTAACACATGATCAATTTTAGGCTTGACTCTCTAAAAAATTGGGTCCCCAGCGGAGTCACCAAGCTATTGATGCATGGCCTGGATGCGAATCCTGACCAAGCTCGACTTAAACGGCCCTTGACTATGTAAATGGTGATGTATCATTATTTTGAAACTATTTATTCTTTTCTTTTTTTGGGCCATATCGATATTAATATTCTCTTATTTCTGGGGGCTCGGTAGATAAGATGAATCATTGGCCCATCTTAACCCTAAATAGTTATCATGAAATGACCATTTGTTTGGAGTCGCCACCAATCTGTTTTGGCCAAGTGAGATTGGTCAGCTATCAAAATTAGTGCTTTAAGGGTCACGAAACCCTAAAAATAAATTCCATGGTCTACGGAGTACCAGAGATCATTTTTAAAGGTTTAGGAGTCGATTACAACCACAAGTAAGGATCGACCCTCTCGTATTGCCCAAAATTGGTACCTTATTGATCATGGTTAATTTGAACTTTAATTTTTATCCAGCTTCAATATGTGGCATTTAATTACAATTCCCATATTGTTAAAATAAGATTTTATTATTTCATGAGAGAAAATCGGGGTTTTGTATTTTGAAAATCGAAACGTCTTACGCACCCCCACCAAAAAACCAATGGGACATGAAAGTTTTTATTATTCCTTTTTATACCCTAACAAAAAACCAAAGGGACCTAAAAGGTTCTAAAAAACCAAAATGTCTTTCACATCCTACTAGAGTACCTAGCAGAATGTGAAAGGTTTTTATTTGTATAAAATTTCCTATTTCCATTTTACAAAAGGTATCTCGTCATTAGAATGATCCGTAAAACCCCTATCACATATGGGTCAGAGGAATTTGATGCATCACTCTAACTTCGAGACATTGCCTTTATTTTACAAAGGCATACGAATTAGTTGAAACAAAAATAAAGGACCTATGACTCAGTCTAGACACTAAAGTACTAATTCAAATCTAAGGACTAAAAAGATAAAAGAAAAGTGAACTTATCCTTAAAGTATACCTTCGGCATAGAAACACCCGATGGTACTTAAGACTGGGTTTTAAGAACAATTAAAATATCCCTAAGGCTTATCATCGACACTAAAGCACCAAGTAACTACTTAGGATTGGGTTTTAAGGAAAATTAAAATATTCCTAAGGCTTACCATCGACACTAAGGCACCTGGTAACTACTTAGGATTGGGTTCTAAGGAAAATTAAAATATTCCTAAGGCTTACTATCGACACAAAGGCACCCGGTAGGAAAAATTAAGAAAATGCCCCTTAGATATACCTTCGCCATGAAAGTATCTCGATACCCCTAAAGGACTCAAAAATGACTTAAAAGGCTAAAAGAACTTTAAAAATTCACTTTTGGCATAAAAGTATCCCAGTGATAAAAATTACAAAAATGCCTTTAGGATATACCTTCACCATGAAAATATCTCGGTACCCCTAATAGACTCAAAAATGACCTTAAAAGGCCAAAGGAACCTTAAAAATTCACCTTTGGCATAAAAGCATCTCGATAAGGAAAATTACGAAAATGCCCTTAGGTATACCTTCAAATGAAAGTATCCCGGTACCCCAATGGACACTAAAATGACCTTAGAAGGCTGAATGAATCATAAATATTCACCTTTGGCATAAAAGTATCTCAGTGAGAAAAATTACCAAAATGCCCCTATATTTTTAAAAATTACATTTCGTATCCTTTGGAGGATCGAACAAATACAAAAGGTTTTGAAAATTTTTATATCCCTATAGAAGGCCATAGAAATAATAGAAATCATTAAATCTGGTGAAATATACATAATTTTCATATTTAGTCCCTAAACTTTTAAAAATTTTCATTTTAATCCTTACATGATAAAATGCCTTAAAAATCATAAAATCACATGAAAATATACATGGAAAATACAGCAAATATATCAACAAGAATTTGGGCAAACACTTTGGCCTTAAAATAAAATTTTTTCTATATATTGCAAAATAACCCTTGAACTTTATAAAATTACATTTTGACCCCTACATAAAAAATAACATCACAAAACTTCACGATAAAAAATCATCAAATCAGCCAAGAATTAACCCAAAAATCATGAAAAAAAATCTACAAGAAGGTTTGGCCAAGCACTTTTGGTCATAAAACACGATTGTTGCGCAATTTAGCCCTTAAATTTTCTAAAATTGCAAAATGGCCCCCAAAATGTTAAAATCAACTAAAACATGTTCCAAAACACACAAAATCAATTTATGTATTTTATGATTTAATCCCTAAAATTTCTAATATTTACAAAATACAATAAAAAATATGAATCAAGATAACAATAAGCACAAAATCATCATTACCAATCATATCAAATTCGGCAAAGATAAAAAATAAATATGCATCAATATGTTGTAACACAAAATAACGAAAATAAGCATGAATAAATATCATCAAGTTCAATACAAAAGAAATGATAAAAAAATGAATCTATAAATATGTAGATCAATATATTAACAAGAAAATATTAAGGATAACACTATATCAATAAACATATACATTCAATAAGATTAATATCTCATCAAAAACAATAATTTTTCAAAAAAAAAAAAGAGAATCAAACTTTAAAACAAAAATTTATATATATATATATATATATATATATCAACAAATATATAAGAAATTGATCATTGTCAGCATGTTAGCCTTCCAACATGGATAAAATCCATGAGCTTAACATGATTTTGACTCATATTAAAGAAGAAAAATGATGATATATAGCAAAGATTGTAAAATTTCTAAATGAAATTACCTTGAAAAGCTTTTAAACATAAATTTCTTGAAAATTTCTATGAAAATAGTTGAATTTGAATATAGAAAGCTTTTTGCTTGAGAGAATTTTTCATATGTTTTTTTTTGGGGGGGGGACGGCAAGATGATGGATTTTGAATCCATCTTACCGTGAGGTTCCATCCATAATCCATAAAAATTTCCTTTCATTTATTATATGTCATAATTTATTGATTTTTTTATTTTTATATTTGATTTGTTCGAGATATGATTTGATTTCTAACAAATTGATTGGATTAAAATTTATAACTCTTGTCTCCTTGTGATGTCATACATTATATCATTGATTTCTATAGATATTTTGAATGATATTCGTATATAATATGTAAAATTATATCTTAAAAGTTAACTATAAGAACTAAATTTTAAAAATTAAAAATTATATTTTTAAAATAAAATTTCATATAATCAATTTAATTCAATCTAATGATAAAAGTGATTTTTATGTACAAAAAAAAATATTAAAAATAGCAAACTTGTAAAATTTTACAAGAAAAACCTTTATCGAAAAAAATTGTTATACGTAAAAAAATACAAAACTCATAAAATAAATTGATTTTTTACAAACTGAATTAATAGCGATTAAAAATAATATTTAAAAAATTTTAAAAATTATGAACTCCGAAAAATCTTACTGAAAAAATTTAGGGAGTAGAAACTCTGTATTTTGATAAAAGGAAAAATTCTAAAATTTATAAAATAAATTAAAATTTTCAAAAATGATCTGATATAAATTAATTAATAATAATTTCAATAAATTTAAAAATTATAAACCAAGAAAAATTTTCTTAAAAAAATTTATGAAGTAGAAAACTCCGTATTTTTTGAAGCAAAAAAAATTATGGAAAAAATGCAAAACTTATAATATAAAATGCATTTAAAAAAATTGATTTAATATGAATCAAACAATTACATTTGAATAATTTTCAAAATTAAAATCTCAGAGAAATCTTACTGAAAAATTTACGAGTAAAAAACTTCGAATCTCTGTAATAGAAAAAATTTTAAAACTCATAAAATAAATTAAAATTTTCCAAACTGATTTAATATGGATTACATAATAATACTTAAAGAAGTTTAAAAATTAGAAACTTGAAGAAATCTTACCGAAAAAATTTACAGAGTATAAGACCCGATCTTGGTGAAAGAAAAATTCTAAAACTCATAAAATAAATTAAATTAAAAAAAAAACTAATATGAATTAAATAATAATATTTAAAAAATTTTAAAAATTATAAACTAAAAAAAATCTTCCCAAAAAATTAAGGAGTAAAGAAACTTCGTATTTTAAAACAGGAAAAATTTTAGAATTCATAATAAATAAATGAATATTAAAAAACTGATTTAATGGTAGTTGAATGTGAATATTTAAAGAATTTTAAAATTTAAAACACAAGAAAATTACATAAGAATTTTATAGATAACGAAAAGTTCGTATTATAGAACTGAGAAAATTTTCAAAAAATACATTAAAATTGTATAAAATGAATTAAATAAAACATATTATTTAAAATATTAATTTATAAAATGATAAAGATAAAAATTCTAAATTCTAAATTTGAAATAATTTTACCAAAAAAAATTTACGAATACAATACTCGCGATACTTTGAAAAAATTCAAAATTAATTACAAAAATGAGCAACTTGACACCTTGTGGTATAAGATGCCAATACAAATTTTTTACTAAATATTTCTAATTTTTTGGAGTGCATGTTAGCATAAATACCACACAGGTATCGATAAAAATATATGAAGGTCAATTTCTCGAGTTTTTCAGAAAAATCTCAGAAAATTTCTAAACATAGAAAAATTAACCGTGAGATCATCCACAAAGGTAATTTCCAAAATTTGTCAAGAACTTGTTCAAAAACAAAAATTTTTCCTTTGCATATTCATTCTTTTTACCTAAGAAAATAGATTTTTTCATCATGTGGATATATATTTATTTACATATGACTGATTAAAATTATAAAAATGTAAAACCTCTCTGGTGGAAGTTGACCTCCATCAAAGTGGCCACTATATTTCCATTCTCGAAAACTTAGGATTTTCGGGGACAAACAACTCGGACGAATTTAGGTGTCTACGTGTAATAGTAAAATAAGTCAGGTTGGGTTGGCCTTGGAAGTTAAAGCCAAGACCCAACCCATCTTTTAAATTGAGTCTAATTTTTTTGCCTACACCCATTTGTTAAACCTAATATTTTTGTCAAAACTCTTTCAAATATTAGGCAGGCCTTTAGGCTTGGGTGGTAGCTCAGGCCTTAAGTAGGTCTAATATGCACCCAAACACGGGTAAAAAAAAGGTTAAAGTAAGTGCAAAAAGCAATTTAAAAAACTACATATAATAGTACTTTAATGGTAAAGAGAAACTAAGTACAATAGAAGAACACTAAATGATCAAAGAAAACTATGAATCTTATCAATTCACAAAAAATTTAATTCATTTGTTATTTATAAGTATCACCCCAATGTTCGAAAAAATCAAATCTGCAAATTGATAATAGATGAAAATTTTATTAACTCTTTATGATTGCAAAACTAATATTAAAAGTATATTGTAAAGAATAAAATATATTGCTAAATAACATAGATAAAAAATAAATTTACGCGCATGATGTTTTGTTTGTAAAAAATATAATAATACTATTAATAATTTATTGTTAATTATTTATATATTATTTTATTTGCATTTTGTTATGAGAGAAATATTTTATACATAATTCTTTCAAAAAATTTAGTTTTCTATATCTTAATTTATTATAATATAAATATAATCATATAACATGACTTGAATATTTAAATGTATCGAAATTTATATAAAATAAATTATTAACGTGTCAAAATTTATATAGTACCTTTAATACGACTATGAAATAAAAAGTAACTTGAATACAAACACGACAGTGGTGACATGTGACACAAAATTAAAAATTTCAAATGCTGCATGATTATACAACGCAAACACAATTGAAAAATAATTAAAACATGACACGAATACACAAAACGTGTCAATTATTTTAACTATCAATATAATTAATTTGTAATATATAATTTTGTAATAATAAATTATTTAAAAATTAATTATATGTAAATATATTAAAAATATCATATTATGACAAAAATTACTTGAAAATAATAATCTAATAATACTTTTAAACATTAAATTACCAAAAAGCGATTATATTTAACATAAAATAAAATTAATGAAAAACATACTCGAATCCGAACCCAAACTTGAATAAAACCTGAAAAAGCTCGAATCTGAAAAGACTTGTACCTAAATAGGCCCGAACCCAAAAGAGTCTAAACTCGAAAGAACCTAAACCCGAATAAGCTCGAATATGAAAAACCTTGAACCAAAAGAACCCGAACTGAACCCACGTAATTACCACCTCTAGATCCACATCCGAAAACCTATCTCATGATAATCATCATATTCATCATTCCAGCTTATGGTTGCATCATCATCTTTATTTGTTCTTTCATTCATTATGTACATCTCTTCCCTCATTTGATTTGACTCAGATGACTATGAATTTGGAGGCACACTGTTAGAAGCATAAGCAAAAGACCTCGTGTCTACACTAGAGCTACACTGGCTTTCCAAATTTTAACTTTTGGATGGGAAGATGAATCTTCATCATAATTCTCTTGCAATGAAAATCCATGGCATCTTTACAAGTTTAAAAATATAATTGACATTGGATTTTGATAAAAATAATAAATAGTAAAGAAAATTATTGCAATCAATAAACAAAAATGACATAAACTAATAGATTTGAACTTATTAGGAGTTTATAGTATTAGTAGATAACCAATTTTTATTATCAAGAAAAATCAAGCTTCTAGAATCCATAATTGTTCATCATTAGTTTTGTTATAAAAACACAACTTGTGTACTATAATGTAAAGTTATAATAAAACAATATAACTCTTACAAAAGGGTATCTCATTAAAAGATATATCTATTTGTTATCTATATAAAAGATTTTTATATTTAGTTATTTTCACTATTTTGCTTGGAGTTTGAAGGCTTTATTTCACCTTGGAGGAATATTAAAAGCCTTAAGGAAAATGCACGACCCAAAGTCATTTTGCTTTAACAATATTATTTTTCTTTTCTTATTATCTTCTCTAATTTTTCCAACAATCTTAAGGATTTTAATATTACAATTTTAAGAAATTTTGAAAAAACGCTGCAAGTGAAAATTTTACTTTAAGACACAAGAAAAAGAAGCAGTAATTTTTGCATATAGTTGGATATTGCCCATGGAAAGGAATGGATGACTAATGATTTTTATATCTCCCCTGCTATGTTTCACACTTTGATAAGCCTATATGAGAAACACTATTTGTATTTTTATTGAAAAATTGGTAGAAACGTATTTAACAAATATTATTCAATCGGTGAACATTACACCTATTAATGGTTATTTCATCTTTGATATAAATTTGGGACTAATCAAGGAAAGTAGTATTTCGATTAAAAAAGTTATGCAATTTATTTTGTGCATCATTATTATTAGTAAGAAAATTGACCCAATATCATAGACACTTTTATTATATTTTATGGTGATTTTTTTTAATTATTGGTTATAGAATGACAAGTAATTTATGCTTAATCATTGAATTTGTTAAACATCGATTAAATTGGGTTTGATGTGGATGATTAGCTTTTTGTCTAAGTTAAATTACATGTATTTCATTGTTTTTTGTTTATTTTCTTGCAAAAGAGTTGAAGGTACTCATGGTTTAGATATCTATTTACTTTAAGGTAATCCATTGTGTTAATAATTAGTTAAGGTTTTTATTATTCTATCTTTGAATATATTCTTATGCTTGATTTTCTTCTAACGGTCTCTGTTTGATAAAATGATATGAATTTACAAGGCAACAAGAGAGAAGGATGTGGCTTTGAAGGCGCTGTGTAATGGGATATGCCATTCTAATCTTCATATGGTCAAGAATGATTGCGGCAATTCTGTCTACCCTTTTGTCCCAAGATATGTCTTCATCAAGTCATGATTCTATATTATACTTTTGTTTATCATTAATTCATTTATTTGAAGTTTGATATGAAATCGAATTCTTATTTTATTTATCAACTAGCTATTTTCATGGATATCTATTGTTGGTCCAATCAAATAGATATATTTAATTTCACTTTTTAGCCAAAAGCTGTTTTCAAATTTTCTTTAGTGTAGAATTAGGGTATTCATTTTTGGGTGATTGTTTTTATTGTTGCTCTCTAAAGCTTTCTAAGTGTAGTTGAAACTATTTAATTTTAAAATTTTCTTTATGCTTTGAATGTTGAATGTGTTTAAGTTTTATGATATTAAATTTTCATATGCCTTTAAGGTTTTTTTTTTTTTTTGGGTAATTATGAAATAAATTGTGATATTAATAATTATATTTTGCTAATTTTTTTTATATATTTTATTTCATTAGCTTTTGTTCCTTTCTCATTGAAAAGTGTTTTGTATACTGTTGCTTGAGTATAACTTCTTTGCTGTACATAAGATGCTCTAACTTTGTTATTACTTTATCAATGTTTGTGGATGATTATTTTACACTATAAATGTATTGATGTTATTATTTAATGTTAGAAAATAATTGATGCAGCAAAGCATTGAAAATAATTTATGTGATTTGTTTGTTTTAGTTATAGTAAAGTAGGTGTTTGTTGTGTTATTTAATCTTTAATTCTTCATGTCCTCATTCATTTGCTGAAGGATTATTGATGAGGATGAATTTGTTTTAGTTTTACAGTGTGCTCTTTGGTGTGTTAGGAGTGCTAACACCTCACTTTCTTGAAGTTGCTGTTTTTTTCAAAGACTTTGCTTTTGTTCCTAGAGCTTATAGCAGTGGATTTCAGGGCAAGTAGTTTTTTTTTTTTTTTTTTTTTTGCTGGATTGGAGTAAATATGGGGTAGGTTATTCACATTAGAGCATTCATATATAAATTGAAGTAATAATTGAAATAAATATATATTATCTTTGTTGAATTTAAGTAAATCAACAATAGTTCATTCATGTTACATTATTCTATTACAAGTAATAATTGTGCTTATTACAATATAAGGGTAATTTTTGTTTTCAAGAAGAATTAATGACATAGACAAGAGAGAGAATTGGTGTATCTGTGATTAGGATACGAATGGTGATGAGGCAAAAGTGTTTCTTAAAAGATTTAATATTATGATTGGTCTGACTGAGAAATTCAATGTATGTGTATTCCAATCATTTTACGGACCATGCCAAAGCTTGATTTGCCAACCATTTAACTCTTATTGTTTTGGAAGTCGAACAATGATATGCACATATAGTTGATGGCTGGCTACAGTTGACTCTGAAAGCCATATTTATTTCATCCAGCTCTTCCATTTTATAGTATATAAGAATGAATTGTTTGTTATTTTCAAATTTAGGATTTTAAATCCTGTATATTTTAATGATAAGCACGTATTTACTTTTTACTTTAGATTGACTGATATTTTCTTTTAGAATTGTTTGACCATTACCTTAACACTACGTCATTTATGGACGTTCTTTACTAGTGCTCAACTTTCCACGTAATTTATATCGCTGTGAAGCGCGGACAGTCCACTAGTTTATAATAGAAGCTAATCTTAAGGGTCGGCGGGCAGGATCATCCGACGACTTTAACCTTATTATTATTTTATTCTTACTTCTATAAATTTTACCACTATTTTGTTCTCCAGCTCTTTTAGGTTTGGACCGATACATGCGATAGTTCAAACTAACGCTGCAACAACATTAAACAAGTGCTGCTTTTTAACATTGCTAAGCCGAATTGCTAATAAAGGCAATAATTTATAACCAAAAAGATGACAAGTTCACAGACAAGTAATTGCAGGTGAAAAATATGTAAAACTGATACACTTGCAGGTTGCCAAAAAAAAAAAGGAATTGAAGAAACACTACTTCATGTGTTAGTTCTACAACCAATAGACGACCAAATGCTAGAAAATTTTTCACGTTAACTTCTAGTTTTTAGGTTGAATAATTATAAATTAACTACATTAAGTTTTTATTAGTTTTCAAATTAATATCTTGGAAGATTTTAAAAATGTAAAGCATGGTAGGAGTCAAAAGATTTGAAGATGGAAACTGATACACGGATGCTTTATTTCCAACTTTCTCCAAATCTCTTTAAGAAATGAAGTATACAGTATAAAGTATACGACCCATGGGCCTTTGATTTGTGTAATTTAGGCCCAATGTTGCTTTGGTTTTATTATGCTTGATCCATGTCACTTCTTTAGTTTATAAATAATAGAATTTGTTGCTAGTTGAACCATGAGTTGTAAAATTAAACTGAATGCTGTCAGTTTTAGTGCTTTTTAAATATTTAATCTAAATTGAATCAAACCAATTTTAATCAGATTTAATTAACAAACAAATAATTTTATTATAAATGTAATTATATTATAATATAGGGTTAAGATTTAGAAATAAATTGTTTTAAAAACAAATGTGCAATGTTTAAATATATTTGTATCTGTGACACGATCGCAACACCGCAATCACATTCGCAATAAAATCTACTGGCGCAAGTTGGCTACATAGTCCATACAATGCCCAATTGGTTCCTAGTATTTGTTTCTGGCTTTCACTTCGAAGTTTAACGTACAGTTCATACCGTGTGATGTTTTTTGCATCCAATTTTTTATTAGTCAATTTAAATATGACGTGTTTAGATTAGAGTTGTTAATGGGTCAAGTTATCTGCTTGAGCTAGATCTGGAATATAGTTTTGTATAATTTAAGCTAGTTTAAATTACTATTTAATAATAAAAATATTTTATTTAAATTTATAATAAATATAAAAATATTAATATAAAAATACTTTAAATTATTTTTATCAATTTTTAAATAATAATTCGAGCTTTTAAGCTTAAGAAAAAAAAAATTTTAAAAAAATTTTATATCGCAACCCAACCCTCAGACACCTTTAGTCTAGATATATGGCATGTTTTTTATGGTATTTATCCTTGTTATCAGTTAAATCCAGGATTACTTATGGTCTCGTATTTATTGATGTTTTCTCGATTAATGGAGGGATTTGCAGTAGGAGAAACGTATGACATGGAAGCTAAATGGATCGAATTAAGTAAAGTAAAATCTACATTCACATTATTGAGTAAGAGAATGTCGAAGATGGTTTTTTGAGACGAGCTGTGATGCTTAAATTAACTAAAATCTATTGAAGGAGAAAGGAGGATTTATTGCAGAGAGAAGGAGAAAAGGTGAATAAATGTGATTCCCCTTGTCATTCTTAGCTTATATGTTTTATACATGTCCGAAGAAACTATTTCTCTTGTGTTCTCTTGCCTCATTTAGCTTCCATGCATCATGAGTGATCAATTAGTTATTGATATGCGTTGCTGTCTGCTTCGGCCGACGGTTTTCTGACTTTGGTCTTCCTGAGCCTGATCGTTGGCTGGACCGAACCCCAAACATGTCATGGATATAATAATAGTTGATCCTCTTCACTTATTACCAATTGATTTTAAGTTGAATCTTATTTGTCACCGATCGTATTGAAATTAATCACTTAGTAGTGAGGTTTTCTGGAATATTATGAGTGAAAGTGAACCAAAATGGTTTATAAGACTAATCATTCTTTTACCGACTAACCATAGAAAATTTCTTCTGGGACTTTGTTTCTAACGTACGGAATTTTTTTGAATTACACAGTCAACACAATTTTAAGAAATGATTTTTATGGTATGTATACAGATATATTTAGAAAAAAAAATGTTTGTCTAACAAATGTCTAAATCCTCTTGAGTTTCTTTCTGGATTTTGCTTTAATAAGCTGACCTCCAAAATAATTACCTTGGAGCATGAAGTTAATTGGAACAAGGCCCCAGAATAGTATGACTTACGAGAGTGATCGAAGTGGCAGTTGTAGAACTTTGTCATTGGAAGAGACTGAATCATTATCTCTAATTTCCCTTTCCACATTAGTGGAAGATAAGACAAAGAGGAAACCTTACAAAGGGCTGATCAGACCTTTGCAGCAAGTTTGTTGTAGGCATGAGCTGAATCTGTATTGCCATTGCCAAAGTAACTTCTGGGAAAGGTCAGTTACAGAAGTATTTTGAGTTCTCCGAATTATAGGTTTATAACATTTTTTTTTTGTTTGTCTGCATTTTTTTTGGATGGTCGATTAACTATGCATTTGCTCTATTTCTGCATGCAATGGTCTTTTCTCACTCTTTCCAACTCTTCATCCGGACACATGTTAGAAAACATTACATAGGAAATAATATTCTGCACATTAATAAAAGTACTATTAATTTCACAAAATAATATTTATTGACAGGAGAAAGAATGAGATGAAAAAAAAAAAAGAAGTGAACTTGTTCATGAGGTGGTGTTTTATAGGTAAATAGACATGTTACTACCGGGTAGATATATTTCTTACACTGCAAGCTGATCTCTATCAAATTGGAGAACCTGCAGTAAATGTCTTTAAGTTCCTACGTAGAGGCACTCAATATTTTGTCTACTTGCACCTTTCACTTCCAAGTTTAAGATATACATGAAGTCTTAAGTGTGTTTTCGAAGTGTAGGCTTTCCCCTACGTGCTGAGTTCTCAACTGATGACAGTCAATGTGTCTAGATGTAAAACTGAACTCTGCTACATCGAGTGTCTAGTGTTAAGCTTGTCTGTATTGTCACGCCTTTGTGTACTGTACATTGTTGTTGTTTCAACTTTCAAGTTGTCTGAGAAATTTACAGATGTTATGATAAATGTCTGAGTTGCTAGGTTTAGGATGGGAGATTCAGACGAACTTCAAAGAAATTTAAAGGATTCAAAATATTTTATGCTACAATCATAGTGTGCTTGATATCACAGGACCTTTGAACACTTATTTGCTGTTTGTTTACAATTTACGGATCTTGCTTGGTCTGTTTCTCACGCAAGTTAGGAAAGCTCTGAGTTTTATCTGCTCAACCATTATAAAGTTTCTGGCACCTAAGTATTTTAATTTGTAACATTACTCATACTCAGTATGGAAATTTTGGCACGGGGAAGTTTCTACTAATGGCCCAAAAGGCAGTCTACAATATTTTTCCATATGATAGATTTGGACTTTGTACCAATACTAGCGAACCTAAATCTCAAAATTTGTGAATTAGTGTTACGTTCGTATATTTTCATATGTTATAATCATATTTAAGATATAATATATTTATATAAATTTTAACACATTAATAATTCGTATTATATAAATTTTGATACATTATCGTAACATGTCGAATGTTAACTCGGCTCGCCAGATTTGGATGGAAACAAAAATGGTGCGAAATCTGGACTAAGTCATCGAAGTGAATCGCACAGTTGACTTAAAACTAAATGGTTATTACAAAATAGCGTATCAATTTGAAGTCCACACCAATCTATTTGGGCTAGATGAAATTGGTGAACTATCGGAGTTTTTCTTTTAAAAGTCACAAAACCTTCGAAAGCAGACTTTAAAGTTTGTCTTATAACCAGAGATCACATGAAAAGGGTTTGAGAGTTGGTTATGCTCTAGGAGAGATGAATGCCTCCATGATGCCCTTATATTAGTATCTATTAATTACATGTTACGGTAAATCTCGATTTAAGTTGGTTTTAGTTTTCGGTATTTAATTTTAATTTTTGTATTTCAAAATTATTTACTGCAAATATTATTATTCCAATTATGAGTAAATCGGATTTTAATTGACTTTGCAAGTCAAAAAATTTTTTGTACCCCTCCCAAAAGGCTTGGAGGAATATGAAAGTTTTATTTCTCGAAAAGCTTAGAAAAATTTTGATTTACTTGTCTAAAGAAAGTATTAAATCATTAAAACAATCGATGAGATTCCTTTAATATGCTGGAAGCAATCTATAGACTATTTTTATTTAAGGATATTTTCTCATATTTATTAAAAACACGTTAATTTAGTTAACAAAGATTAATGACTCCATTCAACCCCTAATGTTAAAGACAAAACCTAAGGCCCGGTTTTGACGGAAAGTGCAAAACTATCCTAAAAGACTTAGTTTTTAATGCAAAATCACTTAAGTGACCTTATGGACATATTTGACATGAGAGTGTTAATATGTTCTTAAGGACTCAGTTTTAATGCAAATTTAGTAAAATGACCTCCTAAAGGACATGTTTGACATGAAAATGCTACATGACTCTAAAGGACTCGATTGTCATGAAAATTACCAATATGACCCTAAGGTTGAGTCAAACGACTTGTATTAGGTGGACATGTTGAACTTTGAAATTACCCTAATATCCTTGCATGATTCATGCATGAAATGACTTTAGAATACATTCAAAATTTAAGGAAATTTTGCAATTTGAGCCTTAAAGCTCGGCCAAAGCATGAAATGGCCTTAAACGCATGAAATAAATTATAAATATTTTGCAAATAAGTCCCTTAACATTCGAACAAGCATGGAATGGCCCCTAAATATTTGGAAAATTACGCAATGGTCCCGTAATATTTAGCCAATCACAAAAAAAATTTAGAAAATTATAAGATATCCTCTAATGGTTCTACCAACTCTAAAAATGACCTTAAATTCATATGAAAAATTAGCAAAAATTATAAATTGACCCCACAAGTTTGGCCAACTCTAAAAAACACCATAGGTGAGTTAAAAATTGAAAATTTCATAAATTGGTCCTTTGAGGTTTGACCAACCTAAAAACAACACCCAAAATTTTTTTATGCTAAAATCAATGACATGCATGGTCTCATACATAAATTTCATGCAACCAAATGAACCTTCTTGATTCCAAAATCATCAACACACCGAAGTCTACAACCAAAATCACATGAAACAATGAAAATCATGAAATCAAAGGAAAAATGGGCATATCAACATGATATACGCATGCAAATATATAAAAATTGGTATCAAAATAATCACGATTCAAGCGCACATACTCAAAAATATCCAAGATGAATTTTTGCTCAAAAAATTAATTTTCATGAGAATTAAATAAAGTAGTAAAATTACAATAAAAAAATTTGATCATTACTCTAAAGTTTGGCCTTTAAACATGGTGTTTAAACTATTGGCACAAACTATCACCTAAGTATTTTTAGGATCATGAAGCTCCTGAAAAGGAAAGAAAAGATGACATGAGAATAAAGTAGAAAAAATTAGAAATCAAAATTTGGTTAAAAATACCTTAGGAAAACTTAGAAGATTTTTTTTTCACAAACTTTTTTCATCAAAGTAGCTAAGAGAGGTAAATTGGAGTAGTCTTCCCCCATTTATAGGGGAGGATATTCGGCCAAGAGAGAAAGACCCATTGGCTGAACCTCCTTGATCTTTTCCCTTTTATCCTTTTTTCCCCTTAAGATAGCTTAAGTACCTAAGATTAGTTAAAGTATTTTGGTGGCAATAAAGTGTATTCATGAAGGCCATATATGTTTTAGGTGGCAATGAGAGTACATGCATGAAAGTCACATATATTTTGTGGAAAATAAAAATAGTAACATAATAAAAAATGAATTTAAAGAATTTAATTTAATTTAAATGAAAAGAAAATGTGAAATTATCATTTAAGGAAAAGAAAATAAAAGAATTCAATTTGGTAATGTTTCAAAGTGTTAGGCATTAATTTTCCAACATGTGTGCCCTAAATTGGTAAATAAAAAGTGAATTGCGTACAAAAATATTTTCTTTACATGTATTAAAAGCTTAATTTAATAAAGTAAAAAAAACTAATTCAAAATTTTATTTGTAATTTATCTTACAATTTTGATACCATGTGATATAAATACTGGTATGGGTTTTTTCCTTCACAATTTCTCAAAATTTTCAAAGAAAGGATCGATATAGAAACCACATTGGTACCAATATTGCATAGGATATGTATTGATATTGCATGGTCTTAAAAGGTGTTACTTAATTTTAGCTTATGATAGAAATCATGTGATTGGACTGCAAATTAAAACATATATATGATAGAAATTATACCTACTTAAGGGCTTTTAACTTTATGGATGCCAATCCCTACAGACCGCACCATAGGTTGATTACTACAATCTTTTCTTGAGGCCAAAAGCAATCTAAGTGTTCTACCTCTAACAATGATCTACGTAAATGCCTATTAAAGCTTTTATAAGGTTCGGTAGTTTTCTAATGCTAGACATAAGGCTTCATAAGCCTCAACCAAAAGATATACAGCAAATAGGTATAGATTCAATGTGACCTGGGAATAATTCCCTTACTATTGAGCCAAAGAGAAAGAGAAACAAATATGTTAGCTATATTAGCTTTGAATTAATATTAGTTTTGATATAACTAAAACTTAAGGTTAATTAGCTTGTGTTTAAATATTTTCAAGATTAGTATTTTTCCATAAAATATTTCATAAACACTTTGAAAAATACTAGAATGTGTTTTAACCTCTTCAAGCACTCAAAAATATGTTTTTAATACATATTTTTATATAAAACATTTTTCAGATAAGTTTTACATGTTTTAAAGTCATGAAAAGCCTCTTAAAATTGATTTTCATATGAATGTATCGATACACTATGTGTATATATCGATACACTGCTTGGCAATAGCTAAATAACCTTAAAATATAGAAATCACTGTTCATGTATCGAAACAGATCTTTCTGTATCGATACAGGACTGTTTAATGGTCATATTTTGGACTGTTAAATACAATGTATCGATACCCACTTAATTGTATCGATACAGAGGCACGGGAAACAACGGGAAATGATATTTTGAAGGCTCCAATGGCTATATTCCTTCACCAAATGTTCCCAACGGTTAGGATCATGATCAAGGCTATAAATAAGCCACTCCAACACCTTCAACAACAACAAGAACCAAGAGATTGTGCTTAGAGTCATACCTTTCATTTTCTCTATCATTTTTGCTAAGTAGTTTTTCTTTGAATAGGATTAATTTTTCCTAACCTTTAGAGGTTTTATTTGTTTACATTTAAATCCTTGCAAAAAGGGGAGGTTCCTACTTAGCCATTCAAAAGTAGAGAAAGTTTCTACTTAGCCTTCAAAAGTAATGAATGAGGGTTATATCTTAGGCATAAAAGATAGGGGGTAGATGTTTCTATCTTAGCCTTGAAAGATAGGGAGTGTAAAGGTTCTACCTTATCCTTAAAAGGCAAACAATTCAAGTTAGTGAATTGAGGAAATCCAAGGCAAGTGAGGCCGAGGTAAAGGACATAGGCAATTGAGACCGAACTTTTATAAATCATCGAGTTTGCTTTTTATTTCCCTTTTCTTTAATTTTTTATTTTTATTCACTAACTTGCACCCCAAAGTTTATTGTTTAGATTTCTTAATTATATTTATCAAAGTTTTAATTTACTAAAATTTTGAGAAATCAATTCACCTTCTCTTGATTTCATTCACCACTGAAAGGTCTAACAATTTGTATCAGAGCTAGTATCTCATTTTTATAAGCTTAAAGTCCTTAAGCAAAGATTCGCAAAAGGCCGAGCAAATAGCTAGTGGTGATATTTTCGGCATGGGCCAAGAAGAACATTCAATCGTGAGGCCTCCTTTCTTTGGTGAAGATTATGCTTATTGGAAGACAAGGATGAGGTTATTTGTCCAAGCAAATAATTATCAAGTTTGGAAGATAATCATGAAAGGCCCACTCATCCCAACAAAGATGATAGGTGATCTTGAAGTTCCCAAGGAAGAATGGGAATGGGATGAGAAAGACACCAAGATGGCTCAACTCAATGCCAAGGCCATGCATACACTTTTTTATGCATTAGGCCCCAATGAGTATAATAGGGTATCTTTGTGTGATAATGGCAAGGAGATATGAGATAAGTTGGCTATCGCACATAGAGGGACTAATCAAGTCAAAGAGTCTAAGATAAGCATGCTCACTCTTGATTATGAGATGTTCAAAATGAAACCAAAAGAGAGCATCAAAGAGATGTTCGATAGATTCACGAACATTGTAAATGGCTTGAAAGGTCTCGAAAAGGTGTATCCCAACAAATAAATGGTCAAGAAAATGTTGAATAGCCTTCCTAAGTCATGGAAAGCTAAAGTGATCACAATTGAAGAATCAAAAGACCTTAATCTCCTTGCCTTAGATGAGCTCATCGGATCACTCCTCACATACGAAATGAAGATAAATTATGGAAAGGAGTAACCAAGAAAAGTTGGAGTTGCATTGAAGGCTTCCATGAGTAAGGGAGAGGATGACGATGATGAAGATGGTGAAGATATGGAGATGATCATATTTGCCAAGAAATTTAAGAAATTCATAAAGATAGGTAAGGATAAATCATCCCAATCTAAAAAGGTTAACAAAGTAGTGTGCTACAATTGCAACGAATCAGGGTATGTCAAATCTGATTGCCCATTATTGAAAAAGAAGAAGCAAAAGGCATTTGTAGCAACTTAGAGTGATAGTGACTCTTCCGATGATGATAACTCCAAGGAAGACCAAATTAGCAACCTTTGTTTCATGGCTCTTTATGAGCGCAAGGTAACCTCAAATTCTCTAAATTTAACTTTATATACATTTGATGATTTACAAGATGCTTTTGATGATCTTGTAGTAGAGTTTGGGGAAATGAACTCTAAATACAAGAAAATAATTTCTAAATTAAAAGTTAAAAATGATTTATTATTAAAATCAAAACTTATTTTAGAGAATGAAAACAAAGATTTAAAAAATGACTTTAATGACTCCAAGCTAAGAATTAACATTTTAGAGAAAGATAATTTTGATTTGAAAAGAAAGATGAAAGCTTGGAATAAGAAAAGAAATTTGACAAATCTTTACAAGTTTATATGACCAACTGCTTACATTGCAATTTTCATGGTCATAATTTGCATACTTGTCCTATCAAGAAAAGGACACAATTTAAAGTTAGGCA
>JBBYHL010420330.1:5723-20665 GCA_038381835.1 Adansonia madagascariensis
TTTCACATTTAACTTATTCTCTAATCAAATCCATGGAATAGTCCTGTAAGATGCTACCTTGCTTCATATTGCTCAAATAATTATTGATGTGATCATTGATGCAGCTTAATATTCTGTTTTTCAACTATAACACCCAAGAGAATCCAGTGGCTTTAGTTGAAGAACTTGAAAACAAAACTTGCCTTAAAGTTCTCATGTAAAAGATAAAGTATGTGTGAAGAATGTTAAGTAATCTCCATGAAGCATGTGAAAAATAATTTTAATTTCTAAGTCAACGTTCAACCTTTTAATCAGATGTTTAATTGATGGAGCTTGTGGACCAGCATGGCATTGTTTGGTCGGGAAAGACTTCGGATCTTGGATTCCGCATATGTGTGGAAGTTTTATCTTCTTACATGCAGAGATGATGGAGTGTCTCATCTTCAAGGATGGCAATGACTTCATTGAAACCTATGTTACGAGTACTTGGGTATGATTGTAGGATATGGATATATTCAATTTTTTCTAAGTTTTTCCACTTTGAAGGATTACAACTCCACACCCATGTTTGTGACATGAGTGTTGGACTCAACTAAGTTTAGAAAACTGAAGAGTTGGAGCAACATAGGTTGAAACCATGGAAGAAGCTATTGGGTTGCTGCAGAAAGCCAGTAAAAATTATTCATAAGAACAGTACTAATATTATCAAAGTTTTGCAGGATTTCAACTTAACATCCTTTCCAGAATGAACTCCACTCCTACAAGCCAACAAAGCCTCTACCATGCATTCGAAGGCTGAAGGGCATTCAGAAATTTATCTATTAGTATTATTCTTAATTGATAATCTTACGTAGACCTCCGCAACAAAAGTTTCAGGTTTTGAGCAAGAATGCTCTCGACATAAGATGGCAAAGATGCTTTTTTTTTTATAGGCTACTATGTCAATGTCGCCCATCTGAAGAAACTGCACTGGTTGAGAACGTGAACCTGCAAAATCTTGCCATTATATAAAAACCAATGAGGAAATACAGGTTTTTGCTTAAGCAAAATAAAGTGGATTGCCATGAATTCTTCTTTTGTAGTGCAAGTACTTAAAAAAAAAAACCAACTACCCAGGTTGAATGACAAGTTTTGCACTGCCAGTGAGGAAGAGGTAATCTGCAACCCAAGGACTAGATGCAACAAGTCATCAAGCATGTCGATCCGGACCTCAGGATGCAGATTACCCGGTCCTTACCAATAAGAAATCTGCAAAGAAAATCAATATTGAAGTAAGAGTTAAAGGAAAAACACAAGAAGTTGAGGCCTTCATGCATGAATAAAGAAACTTATAGAGGTTCCTAAAGCTAACATGAAGATTTATTCCATAAATTGGAGACTAAAACTATTAAAGAATAGAGGGGGACAAGATTCTTCAATGGGAATAATCGATGATTCTGTTCTTCTCAAACCAATGATGGCCTTACTTTCTATAGACAATGATGATTTGATGATCTTGACTGCTTTTTCTCCATGACTAAAGAGATCTTTCATTGCTACTTATAAACACTATTGAAAATGCTGAAGAAAAAGAAAATTCTTTTGCCGAAACCTATCAATTGGAAACAAGAATGGTCCTTAGTCTGCTTGAAGCTTACATTTCCACTTGAAGAATCTTGAGTTTTTTGAACATATCTTCTAATTTGGGGCTCTGTAGCTCTTGTTATCTTAATTTACCTATAACCTCAGTTCCTTCTCTAATTATCTCACCTTAAGAGGATATTACACGCCTAAACTCTCGAACCCGCAACCTCCACGAATCTGTCAACAACATCATGCCAACTAAGCTAGTATGCAGTCAGCCTGTAACTTTCGTTATCGAACATAATAGACTGTTGAAAAGAAAAAAGAACGACACATTTACACGTAGTATCTGGTTTCATGGTCTCCATTGGCTTTTTATGTGCTTAGCATATTCTATTCTCTTGGCCATTGAAAGGCACCTTACTGTCCCATCTTACGAAGGGTTGTTTGGGTAGTAGGATATGTGCAGGATCCATATCAAGACTCAAGTTGCAGATTGTTTATGAACTATATCAAACGAGCGTTAATTACATGCTTACTTAGATGCCTCATATCTGCAGTTTTCGTTAGTGAATTTAAGCAGATGGGGTTGCCATCTCGACTTAAAACCTTCCAAAATCGAATGCCATGCCAATTGAGCACTTCACAATTTATGGTTATGCAATGCAACCAAACCAAACAAAACACAATCTGTTGCAGCCTTCGCCAGAATTTCCTTCCCTTCAGAATATTAATGGATTTTTTTTATGTCATAAGCAGTCTTCAAATCATCATTTGATAGATCAATGTCAAGCTATTGGACAAGGAAATGGGGCATGTGTTTGATTTCATCTGTGCTTTTAGGAAGCGCCCCAACCGGTTCAAACATTCTATTTTCTGCTAATAATATGCTGAAAGAAGCAAAAGCAACTTCTGACCTGAGAATAAATTCCATTGGTCACTCTCCACCTCCATGCATCTTATGCTTACAACTTCACCCAACACTTGCTACAATGTGATGTCACTGTTATGTATGAAAATCCACTGGCCCTCCTTGTCCATGCCAGGCCCTCCAATCAAGCACCAGGAAAGTAGAAAAAGAAAAAAACAATGTCTTCTATTATTGAGAAAATTTTAATGTATTAATCAAAGAGAAATGATAGCTTTGCCTTTTTCTTTTTCATTTTTTTTTTCCCCATTTTCTATTTGTATTGTGACAAATCCAAATTTTCGTTAGATTTCAAATATTTTAGTGAAACTTGTGATCTTTTGGCAATGATCTCTGTATAAAACTGACTGGAGACTTGAATTCAGCTCTATGCAAAAAGTTGCTAGTTTGATAGCTCCTTTACTTAATTTCATCTTCGTGATACTAAAATCAATCACATAACTTTTCGTCAATAAGCAGCATTTGTAATTTTAATATCACTTCGAATACAAATGGAATCGAACAGTGGTAGCCAGCCTAACCTGTACGGAGGCAGGTAACAAACAAGTCACATACAAAACTTGGATGACGACATGATCATGGATAATTGCTAAAGTTTTGACATGATCATGGATAATTGCTAATTTTCTGAGTGTTAAGGCCTACGTATATTGGAACTAGATAGACGCTACAGCTCTCGTTACTCTCACAGTGCTAATTATCTATACATACAAACAAAAAATACCCATGGCAGCAACCGCAAAATTTACCACCAGGTTTCTCAACTAATACAAACAAAAGAACAAGTTGTTTACCCACCACCTTTAATCTTATAACTGGCTACTTTCTTGTTTTACCCTATTCTTTTGGGTTTCGTTGTCATCTTGAGAACTGATTGACTACCAGACTCTACCAGGCAATTTATGGCAGGAAAGGGAGTTCAAGATGAAGCTAATAACTGGTAGGAATGCTCGATAGAAGTATCTTCAATGTCTCATAGGTCATGAAGACAATGCCTACACCAGGAACCACCTTGTAGTACTCCGGCAGAATCCCTCTATACAAGCCACGAAGGCCTTCAGACTGGATTATATGCCTGAAAGTCCCAACCAACCCGGTTTTATAAACACGGGCTCGTCCTGCAGCCCCTTCCAATTGCATACGTCTCCTCACAAGATCAATGGGAAATGTCGCTGCAAATTATCAGTGAAGAAAAAGAAAGTCATGCAGAGATTAGAAATAGCTTCTAAATAATTAGTAGTACTTATTTTACTAATATATTTGCCCACTGGAGTTTAGGCTATAGTACGAATTAACAACTTATAAACTCAACCCATTCCCCCCCAGCATTTCTAAGGTATGAATTATCTCCAAGTTCAAAACCCCAAGTTCTAAACATTAATAAGTACCAAAAATATTTATCATGAAAATCTACATCCACTCAGCTGAGGGGAAAGAAACACCTTTACACAGCTAGACCAAAATAAAGGAGAGTCAAACCAAAAGGCAGGATTGCAGATTGCTAACCTGTAGATGATGCGATGCCTGAGAGACTGCCACAGGCAAGACTAACCATTATAGTGGAATCATTGGGCCTAAATTTAAAATCAAAGAAATTTCAAACAGGTTACAGCTTGAGCGCACCAAGCAGAGACAACCAACATAAAAGAGCACATGCTATTGATCAATCTAAAGCAATAAGAATTTATACCTTTGCAATTGCCAATAAGACCTCAAAGATTCATATACCGAAAAGCTTATTGCTATACTTGGTCCAACACCCTACACCACACATAGCATTGCAAGAGAAATTATAGACAATCAGATGGAAAATAAAGAATTGAAGAAGAATATTAAATATACCAATAATGTTGCCCCAAGTCCTTTATACAAGCCTAAAAATCCCTCTTCCCTGCAAATGGTATGAAAAGCATGCCAAATACCTCTGTAGTATATTGAATTCCTCTGCAAAGTTCAGAAGAATAGTTTTATTTGAGGGTAAGTAAAAAATAGAAACATAGTACATATCTAATGGGAAGCAATTGACCACATGTGAAATCCTGTTCAAAGGGCAGGCAAGTTTAAATGCAAGTGCTTTATTCACTCAGGTATTAGTATTTCTTACATTACCTGTGCTGCAAGACGTGTTCTTACAAGATCCAGAGGATATGTAGCAGAGGCAGCAGTCATTCCAGCCAACCCACCGCCAACAAAGTGCACACAGTGGTCAGCACTGGCATTTCTCCTTTGATTTTCTAGGCCAAGAATAGATTGCAACAACTGCCAAAAGAAGAACCAACAAAAAGGAATGAATGAATTTAAAAAGACTATTGGGAGAAAAACAAAGCCATGATTAAAAAAATCAGAAAATACACTCTTGTAGCGTTCATAGGCATAGAAGTTGACTGAAGAATAGGGAAGACGATGAGCAATTGTAACAAGATTGCCTTTCCAAAACGCTCTGAACCCTTCTTCATTAATAATGCGTGAAGCCTCACGCCATATGCTAGCCTTGCTCAATGCTGATACATCTGAGTGCATTCCTTGCACCTGAGAGAAAAAAAATCAGCCAGAAGTCACATTATGGTAGAACAGACTCTCACACTTAATGTAACAATAAGCAGTATGAAAATTCATGACAAATATTTAGAAGTACACCATTCAAAATCATTAAGCTGACACAAAAACTCTGCTGTTTCATCCTAAAATGACTCCAATGTCTTAGTGCGCATGGTTTTAATCCCTTCATCCAAAATAATCTTTCTTATGAAAAACATTTGGCCAGTTTTATTTATTGAACCTAATTCCAGCAAAAGACAACCGGGTAAACAGACAAGAAATTCACCTTGCCAAGCCATCCAAAAGATATAAATAATCCTCCCCGTCTTTTACGACTTTTTTATACTGAATTGAAACCTCAAAATACAATTGAGAACCACTTCTTTTCCCTTTAAAAAGTCAAACTAATCCCAAACTGATAAAGAAATCCCATACCCTGCTCCACTTAAAAATATCAAACAAGTTCAGATCAAATTGCCACTAAAATCAATAAAAGAATAAACTTTTATTATAAAATAAACAAGCACCCATAAGCCAGACCTGAAATAAGATGGTGAGACGGGCAAGAGGAGCCGTACAAGTCTTGCTAAAGGCACCAGCAATACCACCAGCAAGAAGCTGTTGAATAGTCCCAATCTGCGGATTCAAAACCTGCTTTGAAGAATGCCCATGTTGCTGTTGCTGTTGCTGCTGTAGAAACTTTCTAGCCCCAGCATCTACGACAGCTCCGTGAGCCGAATTCAAAGCCCTTTGTCCTCCTTCAACCACCACCCCAACTCTTGCCTCCATATTCATAATACCTCAAAGTTCTCTCCTTAAAAAAAAAAAAAAATTGGTTTTTGGACTTTGAGTTTTGATGTTACATGAAGGAGGGTGGAAAAATCAAAAAAGAAAACAGGGAAGCCATTAGCTCACTTTCGTGAAGTTTGAAAGAAAAAAAATGGAGAAACCCTAAATAAACCCTAACGGGGACAAATAGAGAAGGGGTTTTTGGTGGCCTAGGTGTTTGGTCCGTGGAATATACTCTCTTCTGCGTTGGTTTGACGAAACAGTTCTTTTATTATTGTTTATGCAATGCCGCTTCTGGATTTTTTTTATTTTAAATTCAATTACTATTATACTTGTTTTGCACTTTTTTTTTTCCTATTTATATTATATTATAATAAATGCTTTAGAGTTGGAATTGGATTAATTAGTAAAAAAGTAAATGGTTAACATAATCAAATAATGAAATAATGCAGCTATGTAGCTTTGTTTGCCCATGGATACAAAGGGCAATCAATTGTTTGGATAGGCCAACCGGATGTAATCAAACTTTGTTTCTCTTAGTAAAACTTTTGAAGCCCATTATGAGATTGGGCTTTATCGTGACTTGGCCATGGAGATTGGCGGCTAAGGGCTATGACTATAATACAATCTTCATGGCTTCCAACCAGGTGACATTTTTTTTTTTTTTGGATTTCAAGTTGGAATGGTTATATTTGCAATTTTTTAAGGAATCTTTGGACAAGAGTTTGGTACATTCGCATGGTTAAAAGATGAAAGAAATAAGATAATACTTGGGAAAAATGAAGAAGAAATGCTATTCTTAAACATAAGTACATAGCATATAACATTCAAAAGTATCTTTTAAATAGATCTGACAATATTTAATTTGATTACATGAATATTAACAATATAAAATTCAAAAATACGATACGTTTATATTTTTAAAATTTATCTAATACGAATTATAACTGCATTAGAATTGATATAAATGTAAAAAAAAAAACTTTAAACACGATTATAACACTATAAAATATATGAATATTTCACGAATACATAAATTACTAAATCTACTTTTAAACCTTGATTCAAAAAATTAAATATAGTTTTTAGTAGTATGTTTTTGTTCTGCAGATTGCTGCTTTTAGCTTTCTCTATAGCTGGCTTTGCATTTGTTAGCACAGTATGGGGAAAAAATATATACACTGCAATGAAGAACTCATGCATGAAAAGAATTCAACGTGGGACTTCAATTCAAATGATCGAACAATTCAGCAAAAAGTATTTCGCTTTGATGCTGTCCTGAAGCCTACCTCGAATCACCCGCCAGCTTTTACAAATCCCACTTTTTGGTTTGAAGATTTTTTTTTTTTTTTATACTTTCTCTCCCTTTACCAAACTTTTGATTAATTGCAAAAAAATAAAACATGATAAGATGCTTAACCTAACTGCTGGATTTGCTATCTTCTGGCTACTTTCATCACCATAAGTAGCAGTTAAAAGGAAAGAAAGAAAGAAAGAAAAGCTCCTTTTGATTTGATTTTTAAGCTCAAACATCAAACCCCACAGCAACAGCAACAATCAACAATTAACAGCAACATCAAGATTTTTGCCAAAAGCATACGCCTGGTAGAGTTGCATTTGCAGTGTATTAACTTCACAGCTTTCACCAATCTATAGCAGTGAACCATACTCTGAATCAAAGCAAACTTACAAAGTAACCCTTCAACATACCCTCTCTCTCCCCCCAGCTCTTTCGGGGGCCCCAAAGCATAATAAGGGGAAATCGAGGCCTGGAATGGCCTGCCCCGTTCCCCTGCTTCTTCCTGCCTGCCCTCAAACAAAACAAAAACAATAGCGTCATTTGAATAAAATAATAGTAATAATAATGAAAGACTGAAAGAAGAGGAAATAATATTGAAGGCACTTCCAGCAGGTGACCACCAACCATCCATGCAGCTAGATTATACAGAAACAGATTATTTAATCATTTTTTTAACTCAATTCCCAAAACTTTGTTTTACGGTACATTACTTGCTCCATTTAATGTTGTCTTTCCTTCCTTAAATCCACCATTTCTTTGTAAACCGGAAATTTCCACCTTCAATCAAATGCTTTAGACCTGGCAATCTTGAGGCATGCAACTCCCTTACCTGTCAAGAGTTGAGTACAAGATCAGTAACCATCAAATTCAGAGGCTGGTTGTGAGGAATGGGATATTTGAACAACTTCAACAATTCAACCGACTTTCTTTCGTTCTTTCTTTCTTTTTTTTTTTCCCTTTCTGGTTTTTGCGTAAGCATGAAAATGAAAAAAAAAAAAAAAAATGACAAGCTTCAACCTACGTTATTAGCTTCCCTGGCAGACGCTATTTAAGATAAATGGACTAGGTCCTGCTTGTTAACGTCTCATGGACAGAGTACTCTTTCGATAGCAATATAATACCTACATTCAACTTAGAAATATCAATTTTAAAGAATCCGGGTCATTTTGAAGATGTGTTTTACAGCAGTACTCAGTTGAAACAGGGATGAGAAATAATCAATAGCCTTCATCCTCCTTTAAAACGATGACAATGATTCATGTGAGCTGGCACAGTGAATGACAAAGGTGCAACACGAAAACAGTGAAAACGGTGGATTTTGAATATTACGGAATTCATGCACATTCCAAGGCCAGGCCTGATTTTGATGGCCCCAAAATTTTTATTTTCTATCCTGTAAATTATAAATTTATACAAGAATTTTACACCAATAGCCTATGCCTATAGACATTTTTCTAAAAGAAAATATGCACCGCAATTTGATGGCATAGACCTTACACTGTAAAAGAGGAGCAATCAACTTGCATTCTGGTATTAAATAGTGGCTTTTATCCGTGAAACTTCGCCAGCATAAATATATTATCCAATTAAATAATGGCCGGAAAGCTTTTTCTCTTTTAACAGTTTTCAACCGACAAAATCATGCAAAAGCTGCCCTCCGATGACATCCCTTCCAAAATGCCGATTCTGTGCTTCAAAACCACCGATGACATACCCCTCACTGCTTAGGCCAAGGCCGAAATGCTGAGCTGCATTCAAGGGAAATGGCTCGGATAAGCTAATACCATTATTCTGATGAAGACCCAGTGTTAAGGAGACACCACTACTTCCACCTGCCATGCTGACACCAACACCAGCATGTGGATGGCTTGACAAGCTGTTGTACGACAAGTTAAGAGGTTCGCTTCCCACACGTATATCAGGAAGTTCACTTCTAGTGCGCTTGGATGGGGTATCTTGAACCTTTTGAGTGGAGGTAGATGGATTGTCAGGTACCAGAGAATTTGCTGAAGACAAATGATCACTTGACTTGTTGGCATTTCGGTCCTCCTTTTGCGAAATTTTTTGAGATTGTTGTTCAAGCATGTGTATTTCTTCAACCATTGGCTTCCAAAGCCTTACTCTTGCATTAATAAACCAATTTGACACCTGGTTCACGGGTAAGTTTTCAAAGTTAATTTGAGCACGTCTCCTAATTTGATGTTGTAAACAATTGCTAATTTTCCAGGAAGCATTAATGTTTGCCAAATGATACTACAAAAGAATGTAGGAATGATGATAAATGGCATACCTGGCTACGTGATAGACCAGTTTGTTTTGCCAACATTAGCTTGTCTGTGTCAGTCGGATAACTGAAACATAGAACACAAGTTTTTTTTTTTTTTTTAAAGAAAACCAATAAATTCCCAATAACCTGTAAATTTATGCAATTCAGGTACTTACGGGTGTAGAAAGTGTTCAAATAGCCATGCTCGAAGTACAGTTACAGCACGCTCAGGAAGGCCTCGTTGAGGCCGCCAAACAGGTTGGTGCTCAAGGAACCCAGAGTTATGAACAGCTCGGTTATAAAGGCTTCTGTCAGTGCTTCCAAACATTGGACCTTCATCTTTTTCAGGGCTTGTCTGAGCATGCGGTTTATTAGTGAACTGAAGCTGGTCGGTGATCGCATTCTTCAAGCACCTGAAATGTTTAGACATTGCTTTCAAAGCCAAGTTTGCATATGGAGCTGCATTGCCCAGTCCAGCAACATATTCAAATGATACAACTACAGCTTGCATCTGTTGATAGTATTGCCTGTAGCTCCTGTAAACCTAACAAAGATAAAGATGGTTAGCAAGTTGCAAAGTGTGCATGATGATGAAAAAAAAAAAAAATAATTCCATTAAGATAAAAGGTAACTAAATTATTAACAGAAGAAACCGACTCTAGAATCACTGTAACACATTCAAAGCTCTGGTACACGAATTTTCAGATGAAAACATTGCTGCAAAACTTGGATAATAGCATCCAGTAAAAAAATTCATATTAACATTAAATATTCACTTCCCTATATCCATAAAAACAGAAAAAAAAAGTCCTTGTGATTTACATACAGTAACAGAAATTGAACCTATAATAACGCCAAATCGAAGTGTAAATTTTGGATCACACACCTAAACAAACACAGATCAGACAAGCAGCAGCTCGATGCCCCTAGTTGGGACAACAGCATAATTTCAAAAGGACAAATGATAAGGCCATGAGGTAATCATAATCCTTATTTTAATGTTAACTTATTTTGTCATAAGATCAACTACCCAAACAATTTCTTTTAAGAAGAGAAGAGCAATATGTAGGACTAGTAGAAACTACAGTCAGTCCACTTATGATATCATTATTACTTAATTTCGTCCATGACGCACCAAAAAATTGCACACCAAAAGCCGGAATCAATAGATCTTATTCACCAGCTCCAACGCATCATATGACGGGGTTTTATTAGCTACTTGTAATAGGAAATGAGAACATGAGGGGCACATATTTTGGGGTTACAAGTTAAGAATGAAACCAAGCAAAATACGTATTGAAAAGAACAAAATCTCAGGACGCTAAGATTACTGTTTTACAAGGACAATGGTTCCAGTTTGTGATCTAAAGCTTTAGAGGACATTATTACCCAACATATTGCCCCATGTGGAATTCAATGACATGAACCTTTTATTATGGTAGACAGCCAAAGCATCTGGAAGGATATACTATAGTGCATCCTTATTAAAACCCTCTTTATGCTACCCTCTCACTTCCCTTAAAAAGGAGGAAAATAAAGGTTAGCATGATGTTATAAGAGATGGAAATTTATTCAGACTCTGAATTTTGTTCCCCACATTTACAACATGCAATTACTCGTCTTTTCTATCTATGTCCCAACTGAGAGAGACAATCAAATATACACCTTGATTAGCTTCGAAAAATTATTCAGGAATTAGGTAGAGTTTTAAATGAATTTGGAGAAAACACATCCTTAAAGGAAAGACTGGATGATATTTAAAGTGCATCAAGCCCAAAAACACAAAGAAAACATTTATAAGACCAGTCAATAACAAAATCACATAATACAAAAGTTATCACATTACAGAAAGATCATTCTCCCTTGAGTCTCAGAAATCATTTAGAATTATTCAACAAGCAACGCTTAAAAAAAAATAAATACAAAAAAAAAAAAAGCACTCCGAACCCTTCTGTTATGATAGAATTAAGTTTGATGAAGCTTCTCTCTTTGGGCCTGACCAAAATATGGATCTCTCTAAACTTAAAAAATCAAAATTATTATTTTGAAAAGTAGCATATCGAAATATTTAAAGTAATGCAATCGCGTATAATTCCTGATAATAAGCATTCCAAGGAAACTAATTAATTTATTCAATTCCATTCCATCCCTAACTCTTAAAAATAGTACTAGATATAAAGTGGAGCACTTGCTACAACATAAGGGAATCAGTTCATCTACACATATATTCTATTTCTTTAGCACCAAAACACAATATTCACCTGTTAGCTGGTACTAGTATTATCGTAATTAAATTCAGCTAAAGACGTTGTGATCTACTCATCTTGTCTTGTGTAGGCTTGGAATAATCAATTATGCTTTCCGCAAACTTTTTTTTCTGGAGTATAAATCTTTTCAAATGGATTCCTTCAATCACTTTAAAAGCACATTAAGCCCAAAACTTGGCAACATTGTCACTTATTAGAACCCTGTCTATGGTTGTCAGGCACTTTATAACACTATATAGTTTTCGTGCATATATTCCCACTTATCACCTTTACATAAAAAGATTATTTTGTGATCATCGAGGCCATTCATCAAATACAAGAATCTAATTCACATAGTATTCAATCGAGGAAAAGCTTTAAACTGCTGAGAAAACTTTCATTTCATAAAAAATGGCTGAAGATGGTATAATTTACTGCCAATTATGCATGCAATACCCCAGATTGCATGTTGGTTCGAGAACTGACTAAACGTAAAGCCATTAAAGAGTATCTGACATTGTTTATTTTAATAATGGATGATGCTTCTACAGTGACAAATGCTATCGGGTTTCATAAAAAACCATCTCCAAGGAAGATTTAAAGGGGTTAAGGACACGGATCCAAATAACACTTCAATATCAATATACTACCGTTTTAAGGCTAACTTTGCAGAAAAGAAAATCAGGACAGCAAAACCAAGAAAACCCAAAAAAAAAAGTACAATAAAATATGAATTGCATGTCGGAAGCAAAACTCAAGAATTATTCATATCAAAGTCCAATTCAGAAGAAATGCAAATGAGAAACCAGCATTTTGACATTAGAGAAGCGAACCTCGTCAAGCATTGAAATTAGCCTCGACTTCTTTCTTCTACTCTCACTACCATCTCCCCCACCAAGAGGATCATCAAAAAATCCAGCGGCACTCAAATTCTGCAATGGAGGCTCCATCAAAGAAGAATCGGGAGTGAGTTTTTCAGCGTAAATTCCACTACCCACATCGCTAAGCTCTTCTAATAACTGCTGTGCGGGCCTCAAAAACCTCGATTCCTTCAAAATCGAAGCATAACCCGTGAAAGGCCCGAGAGGGACCGAGCCCCTGGAGACCTCATTCGACGTAGAAGTGCTAGCACCAATAATGCTTGGAACCACATATCCAGTGGCAGTAACCTTATCACTGTAGATAGTAGACTCGTATCTTTGTAGATTTAGCTCCAACGGAAGATTGTTTTGGTGGGTATTATGAGAAGATAAAGAAAGAGACAAGGCTTGACCAGTGGCACCATACTCATGATTCAAAGACAAAGGTTCAGGTCTACGAACCACAACTTGACCACCACTATTATATGACTGGCCAAAATCTCTGAGGTTTTGAAGGTTTTGCGGGGTGTAAAGAAAAGGATTGTTATTCATATCTTGAATCGAGCTAGGGTTCACGGGCAAAGCCGATTGTGGATCCAAAAAAGGATGATTGGAAGTTGATGAAGAAGAACCGTTAACAATACCTCCAACAAAATCCATGGAATTCACACCTTCTTTAGCAACACAAATGGGACTACTGTTTTTACCAGAAACCGAAGCCGAAAGCTGGTTGGTCTGGTGGTGATGAAAGTCATGGCTACCAGGAGCAGCACTAGCACTTGCAGCGCAAGTTAACAAATCGGAGGAAAGAAGAGAAGCGTCGTACAAAGGAAGTAAACCCGAGCAACCTGAAAGAGAAACAGCCGTCGATTCAACACAAGCTGGGTGGTTTTGAGCCACAATCCTTAGCTTATCTCTTCTGCTTTGTTGTGGGACATGGTAGGGCTCAAAACCCTCCGCCATAGCCACACGAAAACAATAAAAACCTCTCTAGCTAAGACTCTTAGAGAGACACTGACAGAGTTTGTCTCAAGAAATAAAAAAAGAAATCAAATCAAATCAAAATAGTACAGCAAGAGAAACAGCAGCCAAAGAGAGAAAGTAAATAAGTAGCACAAGAAGAAGAGTATATGCTTGAATTTGTAATATATTAAACAAGAATTTGATCAGAGAAAAACACAGTAAAAGCGAAAGATGTGGGTTATTTTCTGAATGATGAAATGAAAAGTTGTGATGATCTTCCTCTTCTGAAGCTGAAGAATTGGTTCAAGAGGCTTAGATTTTTGGTCTTGGGTGTAAACTTCAGACATCCTTTTTCCTTTTTTCCTTTATTTTTTTCTTTTTCTTACACAAACGAAATGAACTCAATGTCATGTTTCTCACTCACTCTCAAACTCAAAACGCACTCAGACTCAAAAAAAAAAAAAAGATAATCTTTGTTGCATTTTCTTTTTTCATTATTTATTTATTTCTCTGTTATCTTTCTCTCTCTGACCATTGAGAAAGTCTGGTGATCATAGGGCTTCGAGAAACCGGAGGATGACCGGCTATTTGCGGTAATAATTGAACTAACAGTGCTGCAGATATTTCTGACAAAGGTTTGGGCCTTTGGGGAGACGTTTTGTCGTTTTATCAAATATTTTGGTCTTTTACGCCCTGGTCTTATTCTCACCAGCAAATCAAAAAGAAGAAAAAAAAAAGTAGCTTTATTATTTATATTTATGTTCTCTATATACTTTTATCAAAAAAATTAAACCCAATTTGTATGGTATAAAATCATCTTTATATACCATTATTTTTTGTTTTATAATTTTTTTATAAATGATAAACATATGATTATTTTACACATAAATTTTGTGTAAAATTAGGACCAAAAATTGAGAAATTGAGAGGCAAATAAAGAATTTTTATTTTAGAAATTCAAGTTATAATTTTTAAAAGTTTTTAAAATATAAATTTTTTTAACACAATTTGAAAAATGAATTTATTAGGAAGGATCCTATTTAAAGTGATAATTCCTTATCTTTTTTGGTCAAATGAAAGAAAACTTTACTAAGTGTAATATGTAGTACAAATCACTCCTTAGAGTGCTACTTTTAAAGTGATAATTCTTTATTTATATAATTAATTTAATTAAATTAAAGAAAAATGATAATGACACGTATGAAATTCATTTGGATGTTTTACAATCTCTACTATTTGATTCATTGAGTTGTATACATATTTAATTAATTATAAAATTAAATACTTACAATATTATTACATGTAATATCATCAATTTTACATAATTATGTTATAAATTAATTTAAAATCTCTTAATTAAAAGAGATTTTCTATTGATACGTAATAATTTATAATTAGTTAAAATTTTTATCATCATATAATTATATATAAAGAAATTTTGTAGAATTAAAGTCTATTTTATTGTAAATAATATTAATAATGATTTAGTTTTAGAGTAAAAATATATGTA
>JBBYHL010420879.1:0-20648 GCA_038381835.1 Adansonia madagascariensis
GAAGCTTCCTGAAAAACTTTGCTAATGTGGTTATACTCTATAGGAGGATCGATGAGGCCATGAAAAATGAAATGAGTAAAAAAAAATCTATAAGGATAAAGGGAAAGGAAAGTTGAAGGCTCGCAAGAAATCAAAATCCAATGCCAAAGCTAATATCGCAAACTCATATTAAGTTAGACCTAAAGGAAATGATCCTTGAAGAAAACTATAAGACTATGGCAAACACAGAAGAAGTTGAAACCCCAATGAATTTAGTTTGGCAAATCCTGGTGCAAGCTAAGCTACTTAATGCAACCAAAAAGATAAAGGAAAAGATTCATAACTTTTGTGATTACCATACTGTTTGTGGCCATACTCTTCAAACATGAAAAGAGTTTCGCACATGGTTCAAAGGATGATGAACGAGGGTAGCATCAAATTCTATGATGAAAAGGAAACCCTATATATCGTGTCTAAAAATGAACACATCTGTCAACGCACTAGAGGAAGAAGAGGGCAACCTTCCTTATGGGATTGGAAAGCCGTTGATTTTGTATAACAATCAACCAAGAGTTAAGCTTGACCCTATTCAACCTCTGCCAAAGATGATCATTCAACTTCTATTTCCCTTCCCATATAAAAATGATAAGGCAATTCCTTGGAATTATGAAATCAAAACCTTAATCATTAAAAAATCTAGCCATAAAATGGTAAGTGTTGATCTTTTAGGGGCAACTCTGAGCGGCCAATGTTACACCCAATAGCATCAAAAAATAGCACTCAGTAAGAAAATGCTAATCTCATTTCTTAAGCATTGAAGTTCACAACCAAGAACTCAGATTCAGTAGCTATAAGGATCTAGTGAGCGAGAAAAAAGCTATGAAATTCTTTAAATTCATCAAGCACAGTGAATGCAACATAGTCGATTAGTTGAACGAGTAACCCACCAAGATATCTGTGTTGTCATTATTGTTGAATTTAGAAGCTCACAGGAATGCCCTTTTCAAGGTTCTGAATGAGGCCTATGTCCCTTCCGACATCTCTATAGGTTAGTTGGATCACCTAGTAAACAACATCCCCACTGAGAATTACATATCTTTCAGCGTTGATGAAATCTCATACAAAGAAAGAGGAAATTACAAAGCCCTTCATATCACCACATATTGTAAAGGCACCACATTACCTAGGGTGCTCATTGATAATGAGTCAGCTTTAAATGTAATGCCCATCTCATGCTTGAACAAGCTCTCTATTGATGTATCTCATATCTAGAATAATCGTATGGTAGTGCGAGTGTTCGATGGAACTTGTCAAAACATTGTAGAGAACATCACCGTTCCACTCAAAATCAGCCCATGTACTTATGAAGATGACTTCCATGTGATGGACACTACTCCATCATATAACTACTTGTTGGGAAGGCCCTGGATTCATTTTGCTAGGGTAATATCATTATTTTTGCACCAAAAGTTAAAATTCATCAGTATTGGAGGAGAAGAAGATATCATTGTTGCTACCTCAACTAATGCTCCATATGTTAAACCTGATGAAGATATCCCAAAATCCTCTTTCCAATCTTTTGAGTTTGTCAATGCTACTTATGTTAAGGAAGGGTTGCCAATAGTTTAGCCTTACTTATTAGAGAGTACTCATATGGGTTTAAAATTGACTATTGGCAAAAGTGCCCAAGCTTTAAAGGGACTCAAAAAACACCTTCAAGGAGTTGCTGAAGCCTTAAACTAGATCGATAAAAGAGAGCTAAGATTCAAACCCAATGCGCAATAAAAAAGAAATAAGCTTAAAAAAAGCATGAGAAGAAGATGGCCCATTTGTTCGGATGAGACACGAAGGATGAACCAACAATATTCCTACCACTTCAGAAAAGTGTTCGTTGAAAGGGACATGTAAATACTGGCTCCACTCATGCTATGATCATATTGAATAAGGCATTAGAGGATTTCTCCATCAGTGCAATTAATGAGCAAGAGATGTCAACCATAAGTCCAAAGGCTAGTCGGTGCCCTTCAGGGGTTGTTCCAAGTGTTTGGACTGAGACTGAGATTCCCGCACTGTTTAAGTCTATTTCAAAGTAATACTATGAACTAAACCTACATGCTCTCGCCTAAAAGCATTATAGGATCCTTTGTATGGGCAACTTTTATTAAGTATTATCAATGAAAATGACTGAACATTTTGCATTCATTCTTTGTGTTCATAGTTCTTGTTAACCATAGACCTTTATTCACATATTTTTCCACCCATATTATTCTTTTTCATATTTTTAGGTGTTCTAATGAAGATGGACATGAATGTTCATACTGAAGCTTCAGAAATCGATGTTGAGCAATTGATCTATGTTAGTAAGGTCGAATCTAAAAAGGATCCTAAAGAGAACCCCATACCCCTAGACTTACTGAGACTAGTTGAACAGGAAGAAAAGCAAATATTACCCTATGAAGAACCTACTAAAACCATAAACCTTGGAATAGCAAAAAATCGAAAAGAGGTTAAAATTAAAAACTTCATAAAGCCATCAAGACATGTTTTCCTGGTCCTATCAAGACATGCTTGGATTAGGTACCAATATTATAGTTCATAAACTTCATCTCAAACCTGAATGCAAACTAATCCAACAAAAGTTAAAGAGGATGAAACTAGAAATGCTCCTTAAGATCAAGGAAGAAGTCAAGAAACAATTTGAAGTGAGATTTCTCAAGGTAGCCAAATATCCTGAATGGGTAGCCAACATAGTGTCAGTTTCTAAGAAAGACGATAAAGTTTGAATGTATATGGACTATAAGGACCTGAATCAAGGATAATTTTTCTTTGCCTCACATTGATACCTTAGTAGACAACACTACCAAAAATACACTACTTTCTTTCATGGATGGGTTTTTGGGCTATAATCAAATCAAAATGGCAGCTAAGGACATGGAAAAGACCCCCTTCGTGACCACATAAGGAACCTTTTTGCTATAAAGTGATGCCTTTTGGGTTAAAAAATACTGGGGTAACTTACCGAAAGGCTATGGTAACATTATTCCATGACCTTATACTTAAAGAAATAGAGGTATACGTGGATAACATGAACGCCAAATCAACAGAAGAGAGTAAACATGTTGCCAATTTGTGAAAACTCTTTAAAATGCTTTGTAAATACTAGTTTAAGCTAAATCGCACAAAATAAACATTTAGCACCACCTTCGATAAATTATTGGGGCTCATTATAAGAGGAAAAGGAATAGAGGTGGATTCTGACAAAGGTAAGGCTATTCAAACCTACCACCACTTTGAACTCAAAAAGAAGTGAGAAGTTTCTTAGAAAGATTGAACTACATAGCCCAGTTCATATCTTAATTGATCGATAAATTCGATTTGATCTTTAAACTACTGAAAAAACAAAATCCTAGAGAATGGGATCAAGAATGCCAAGAAGCTTTTGATAAAGTCAAACATTACCTTTTGAACCCTCTATTACTTGTGTGACTAATGCCCAGACGACCACTAATCCTGTATCTATCAATCCTAGACAAGTCAATGGGCTGCGCATTAGGATAACATGATGAATCAGGAAAGAAGATATAGGCTGTCTATTACTTGAGCAAGAAGTTTACAGAATACGAAAATAATTATTCATTCGTAGAGAAGTTTTATGGTGCTTTAGCTTGGACAGCCTGAAGGTTAAAGTAATACATGTTGTACCACACTACATGGTTAACGACCAAGCTTGATCCCATCAAGTATTTGTGCGAAGCCCTTGCCTTGTCCGAAAGATTAGCTAGATGGAAAATCATGCTTTTTGAGTACGACATCATGTGTGTGAACCAAAAAGCCACTAAAGTAGTGCAATATCTAACTTTTTGGCAAGTCGAGCCACAGATGACTATCAGCCTTTAAACTTTAAGTTCTCTGACAAAGACTTGATATGCATATCTAAGATAGAGAACACTGTCAAGTGTGGGTCATCATGGAGAATGTACTTTAATAAAGCTTCAAACGCACTAAGGCATGGAATTGTGGCAATTCTCATCTTTTCAAGGGAAACCATTACCCTTTCATAGATAAATTAAACTTTGATTACATCAACAACATAGCCGAATATGAGGCCTGCATCATAAGACTCTAAGCAGCCATTAAGAAGGGCATTTGAAACTGTAAGTGTTTGGAGATTCAGCCCTCGTCATTTACCAACTAAAGGGAGAATGGTAAACATATGATGCTAAAGAAAAAGTTTGATGATATTAGCTTTCAATATCTACCTCTAGAAGAGAACCAAATTGCTGATGCCTTGGCCACTTTATCTTTCATGTTTAAAGTCAACCGAGAATCGGACATTGCTCCATCCAAATAAGTATTTGTTTAACCCTGGCGCATTGTCAAAATGTTGAAGAAGAGAATGATGATTTACCATGGTATCATGACATCCTTCAGTACACCAAGGATCAACAGTACCCAAAAGGCACCACTGAAATTGATAAGAGAACCATCAGACGATTAGCTGTGAGCTTCATTTTGGATAGTGAGATTTTATACAACAAAGGCTAGGATCAAGTGTTACTCCAATGCGTCAATGCCTCCAAAGCCGATAGAATACTTGAAGAAGTTCACGGAGGAGTTTGTGGTATGCATGCCAATGGGCACCAAATGGCAAGACAAGTCATGCGATCAGGTTATTATTGGTTGACTTTTAAAAAGGATTGCATTGACTATGCTTGCAAGTGTCACAAATGCCAAATTTATGCTGACAAGATCCATGTCCCACCAACACCTCTACATGTTATGATAGCTCTATGGCCTTTTTCTATGTGGGGCATAGACATGATTGGACCGATTACCCTTAAGGCTTTTAACGGGCATCGCTTTATTTTAGTCATGATCGATTATTTCACCTAATAGGTAGAGGTAACTTCTTATGCCAACGTCACTAGATCTATCATGTGGAAATTTGTGAAACAAGACATTATTTGTAGATATGGTCTTCTCGAACAAATCATTACTGCTAATGCACATGACCTGGAAAACAAGATGATGCAAACAGTTTGCTTTCAGTTCAAGATTCAACATCGAAACTCCATCCCATACCATTTAAAGATGAATGGAGCAATTAAAGCAACCAACAAGAATATCAAGAAGATATTTAAAAAAATGGCTGAGACGTACAAAGATTAGCATGAAAAGATGACTTTTGCTTTACATTCTTATCGCACAATTGTATGAACTTCTATAGGTGCTATCCTGTTTTCCTTAGTCTATTGCATAGAGGTTGTCCTACCCATTAAGGTTGAAATCCCTTCCCTCAGAGTTCTAATAGAATCATAACTTGAAGAGGTTGAGTGGGTTTCAAATCAATATAAGCAACTCAATCTCATCGAAGATAAAAGGATCAAAGTCATCTATCATAGGCAGATGTATCAAAAGCGCATGATGAAAGCCCCTGACAAAAAAGTCTATCCTTGTCTGCTCCAAGTAGGTAACTTGGTGCTCAAATAAATTTTCTTGATCCATAAAGATACTTACCAAAAATAGACCCTAAATTGGGAAGGGCCATACATGGTGAAATGCATATTCTCTAAAAGAGCCCTGATCTTAATTGAAATGGATTGCAGCAACCTGCCTAACGTTGTGAACTTTGATTATGTTAAAAAATTCTATGCCTGAAAGGACTTTGTGATGAAAACTTGAAAAGGCATCCTCTTAGTCCCTCCCCTACCACTCACCAAAAAATCCCAAAAAAAAACACAAAACAAAACAAGAAAAACAAAAAGAAAAGAAAAAAGAAAAGAAAACTAGCTTAAGTTGAAAACTCGAGAGGGCAGCTTAAGTGATCAGACCCTTTTGTTCAAACCAAGCTAAGCCCAAAGCATTGTTAGCCCAAAGTCAATTTCCCCATATTATAACTCTAACCAAGACACTAAGTCATAACCTAACTATTCTATGTTGACCAACCCCACCAAAATCTCATCTATACCTGCACTCAAAAAATGGGAACCGCCTAACTTTGAGGCCTTATTCCAGCAAGAGACAATCGAAAGAATCTTCTGATAAGTCGACCAGAACCAAAAGGATTAATTACTCGAGTGAAATCTTTAAAGGCAGTTAATAAAGAATTCATGTCATCAACGTCAAAGCCAATAGACCAAGAAGATTCCTCTTATCTATTCTATATTTCAACAATTTTTATAACCTTATGAGTTTGTCAGAACTTGTACCTTTTTTCTTTGAATTAAAATACAACTATTTGATTTCTGACAAAACCTTTTTAACCCTGCATTCCATGTTGCATCATGTTTATCTTTTAATTGATAATGCTTGATAAATGCATAAAACTGATAACAGGATTCCCTAGCATTGCTTTAAAAGATAAAACTTTGCAGGAACTTTGTTTCATGTTTAAAGACTATGAATGAACTCTTAGGGCCATAACTAGTCTTGTTCTAGGACCCCACATCTTAAAAAATTTGCTTAAAACCTTCTTCCAGTAAGCGGTCATGGACCTCATGTACCTTCAAAGAAGGAACAACCTTAACATTTAAAGCCTCTGGAAATCTAGAGCAAGATTAATAAACCGTAAGCAAAAAGCCACCTCACCAAAGTCAAAGAAAGCCCAAAACTAGCCATTAGATTAGGCCTCTACAGTCATCACCCTTGCATCAATTAGGCAAGCATTTGCATCTCCATGCATTATGCAGCATTTAACATCTTATAAGTATCAGCCCTATATACAAAAGTCAAATTTATAGGGAACCTAAGGTATAATTTTTTGATTTTGAGAAACCTTTAAGCCCACACAAGCTGGTGGCAACTATTTACCTCAATCCTCAAAGAGCAGGACATTTCCTTACCTTAAAGCCCATACAAGCCGATGGCAACTACCTACCTCAGGTCTCAAAGAGCAAGATGTTTATCAAAGCCCACACAAGCTAGCGGCACCACGTAAACTACTTTAGTCCTCAAAGAGTAGGATGTTTACTTACCTTAAAGCCCATACAAGCTGGTGGAACCTATTTGCTTTAGTCTGCAAAGAGCTGGACATCTTTCTTTACTTACCTTAAAGCCCACACAAGCTAGTGGCACTTATCTACCTTAGTCCATGAAAAATTGGACATCTTTCTTTACCTAAATCGAAGCCTACACAAACTGATGGCACTTATTTGAAAAAAAAAACTAAAAAACAACTTAGTAGGGAGGTCAAGCCCTACAAAACTCATTAAAATCTTCTTTTCTGTAAGTTGTTTAACCTACCTCGACATGATACTAAATAACACTCCACTTTTCAGCAGGCACATATCCCATCCGAACCAAATGCTATATATTTATCTTTGCCCTATTCTTAATACTTAGCAACGGCCAAAGAGGGGTAGCTGTAGACACCTCATTTTGTTCGAGCTAGTTTTCTGGCATCTTAGAAGTTAGTTAAAAGATGGTAAAATTAGAAAATAAAAATAAAAACTAAAGGATGACTGTTGGGTGTCATGTCGCCAAGCATTATTAAGCAACACGATGCCAGGCAAAAATTTTTTTTGGAAAGGTCTAAAATTCCATCCCCACAAATCCTCCATCAACTCCAGCTCTAATAACTTGCCAAAACACTATTCCATTACCTTTCACCCTCAACCAACCTCTATTCTTGTAGCTCTTTAAAACCGCCACCAGAACACCTTCAAAAACTTAACATTCACACACTTTCATCCTCAAAACACCTTATCAGTAACCATATTACCAGAAAGCCTCTTCCTATCACTCTTTTCTTGCTAAACAATAGCAAAAAAAGGGAAGCAACTGAGCTTAAAGTTACTATTTTAAAGAAGGAAGAAACTTCAAGCCTTTACTAGTATATTTTTACCTTGTTCCATATATTTTCTATTTTGATTATTTATTTCATTTTAGTGAGCCCTTTATGCTGCCATGACCCTTTTAATACTCTCATGCATCTTTGTTGCCTCGGTTGTGGTAGTCTTATGATCTTGATGACACTCTTGACACCTTAATGTTGTGGATATATAAACTCACCATGCTTCATTTTCATCATCACACAGCCTCTTTTCATGCATCTTTTGCCATGTTGCTTCCATATTCATGTATCCATTTCGTATTTAAATGGTCACCTTAATGTGTCATAGGTATAATCAAATACTTTTCTTTTGTTTTAAGAAGGCTCATGAAATAAAAATGTTGTCTTGACAACTCCAACATCCATTCCTTTGTATAAACATGTTTATATCATCTCCACGCACCCTATTTGTCATCTTCTTGCATCTATGTCACACATTTCCATGTCAAAATGTCATCTTTGCATGTTTGCATGTTCAATCCATGTTTATCTTTGTATGTGCTATATTTTGTTCATGATATCTCCATTAAAATGCTTGCTTGTTTCTTACAAACTGATTTTTAGAAATATCCCTAAGTTAATTTCATGCTACCTTCAATAGATGAAAAGTAGCACGAACTTAATGTTTTCATCAAATTGGTCTCCTAATCTTGGGGGCAAATCAACATTTAAGCTCTATATTCACGGTGAAATAAGTTCATTTTTCAAAAAAAAACTAATTTTTAGTATTAATCCTTGATCTTGAATCTCATATTTCTTTTGCTGATATGGTCAATGGGTTATTCCATCATCCCAAACTACTCCAGGATTATGGAATAAACTTGTAAAGCCCATATTACATTCTATTGCAGACATTCGGATGCCCTAGACCCGAGTCTATCATAAAAAAAATCAGAATATCAAATAATCCCCTATTTTTCCTCTAGCAGAACTATAGTTTAAACTTAAAAATCACTTTCGAACCACATAATATTTCCTTCAATTTTTATAATATTTTTCCTTATAGGACATCGAATCACCTTTCTAATGGTATCTTATTTGTCCTCAGATCATCCCGGACGAGGAAGTTATGATTTTTTGAACCTTTGCTGTCTGAAACCCCTAGAACTAGCATACAACATTTTGTTTGGGCCATTTCGGCCCATCCGATGATTTTTACAAAATTTTAAAATATTTTTCCCAAAAAGATCACAAAATTCCCTTTCTAGAAAGGTATTATTTATGATCTAATGATCCTAGATAAGCTTGGAATGATTTTTCAAAATCCATCATGCCCTTTTAATTATACATGCTGCTAGTGCTGAGATGAACCTAACTTCAAAAATTAATTCCTCCTAGAAAGTGATTTTTTAGAATTTTTGGAATATTTTTATTTTAAACCTTATTGAGTTACCTTTCCAAGGGTACCTCATTTACCCCTTGAAACTTTCGGATGTACCCAAAAAAATGCGCGAATAAAGGGGACATAATGTTGTCCTCTATTTTCAACCTAATTTTAGAATCTCTATTTATCAAGATGTTCAGATGTCTCAAAATGTGATCGGTTGATTCCACCATGACATTAGCCTCTTTTGACTCAGATCAAAATTAAAAATACAAAAAAAATATAGGATTTCATATTAAAATTTTTACTAGTGGAGATACTCTATCTCCACGACTCTAAGGGGGATACTCAAACCCCATTGTTAATTAAAAAATTCAAAATTTTCACTTTGTTTCTAAATGTTTTCTTAGCTTTGGGATACTCCAACCTCACTACTCAAAAGGATGCTCCAACCCCATTGTTTCATTAAAATTTTAAATTTTCACTTTAATCTTAATGATTTTCATAACTTTATTTTAGGGGATACTCTAACCCACCTCACCGAAGGGATACTTTAACCCCACTTTTACCTTATAAACTTAAAATTGTCTCTCTCTCGGATGCCTCAAATTCTTTTGATAAAAAACATTTTTTTTTAAATTACCATCGAATCCAGATTAGTCTCTAAAATCAGCATCTCGATTATTATTCAATAATCGAAAGTAATAATCAAAGGTAATTATGAGATACATTCCTTCGCCCTTCTATTTTTATGTTCTTTTGTTTATGATTGCTTGTTTATGATATTATTACATTCTTTAATTTTCACCTTACTATCTTGTTTTCCTTTTGTAGTGACTATTGTGCATTCATATTTAAAATTTGTTTTCCACTAAAATTTACATGACGAAGTTTCATGTTGATATCTCTCTAGTGCCTAATATGAAACATCTAATTTTTTAAAATCTAATATGGACATCATTTTCACAAAAAGCTTTATGTTCTTCACATCTCTGAGTGCATATGTGGCCTAATTTTCTTTAAGAAATGCGGATTTCCATTTTCCAAAACTTTATGCATTAAAAAGAATTATATCTAAATAGAGACCATATGAAATTGATTTAACTGAGACCAAAGTGAGACATAGTTAGTAGGTACCGATTTTAGGCATCATAGGGATACTAGTTCTTCTCTGCATGTAACTAACTCCTAAACCCTACCAACGAATCTCTAGACTTCGTAGACCTTGAAATTAGTGTTTTAAGTTTTGTAACTCGTAATATTATTTTAAATATGCATCCGATCTTGCCTAGCCGAAAATGATTAAAGGTAACTCTAAGTTTATGGCCACTTCGTGGTGGCCATCTGAGACTAGTTGGATGAGCAATTCGCCCGATGGTATATTCCTTTTCCTCCCAATTATTATGCCTAATCCAAGTCCTGATCATTAGATAACTTAAAGGCTTGACCATAATCAATCATCATTTATTTTTAGGTCAAGCACGCTATGCCCTTCGGATTGTCTGAAGTTTTAAAGGCTAGGCAGATGGTGACACAAAGCATCAGTATCATCCATCCCAATGAGGAGAATATATTAGTGGTGGCCAATCAAAAAAGAATTAGGACTATTGCAAGAATCCATGTTTGTCTATTTTGACGGACGAACTTCAAATTTACAAAAAATGGTGGAAAGAAAAGCTTTGCTTGCAAAACCAAAGCATTAATATCGTGTATCCAAAAAAAAAGAATGTGTTTATGATACTTAACCATGAAAAGAATGGAGATCATTGCAAGAATCTATGTTTGCCTTATTTAATAGATGAACTTAGATTCTAACAAAAATGATGGAAAGAAAAACTTTTCTTCTAAAACATAACCATTAATACTATATAGCCCAATGAGATGAACATATTAAAGGTGCCTAATGACAAAAAGATGGGAGATTATTACAAGAATCCATGTTTGCCTTATTTGATGGATGAGCTTTGATTCTAATGAAAATGGTGGAAAAAAAGCCTTTCCTATAAAACCAAAGTGTTAATAGTATGTATCATAGTGGGGAGAGTGTGCCTATAGTACCCAATCACAAAAAGAATAGAGATTGTCACAAGAATCCATATTTGTCTCATTTGATGGATGAACCTTGATTCTAAGGAACATGTGGAAAAAAAATCTTTTTTTTGCAAAACCAAAGCATCAATATTGTGTTTTCTAATAAGAAAAATTTGCTCACAATGCCCAACCAAGAAATAAATGAAGATTATTGCAAGAATCCATGTTTATCGTATTTGATGGGTGAACTTTGATTCTAGGGAAAATGGTGGAGAGAAAAATTTTTCTTGGGAAACCAAAGCATCAGTATCACTATCCTAATGAGGAGTATGTGTTTATGGTTGCTAATCAAAGCAAGAATGGAGATTATTGTGAGAATCTACGTTTGTCTTACTTGATGGATAAACTTTGATTCCAAAGAAAAAGGTGGAAAGAAAAGTTTTCTTGAAAAATCAAAGAATCAATGTCACATATCCTAATGCGAAAAATGTTTTCATGGTGCCCAATCATGAAAAGAATGCAGGTTATTATGAGAATCCATGTTTGCCTTGTTTGATGGGTGAACTTTAATTCTAATAGAAATAGTGGAAAGAAAAACATTTTTTGCAAAACTAAAACATTAATATTATGTATCTTAATGAGGGGAACATGTTAAAAGTTCCCAATTACAAAAAGATTAAAGATTATTATGAAAATTCATGTTTATCTCCATTTATGAATGAACTTTGATTTTAAGGAAAATGGTGGAAAGAAAAGCTTTTCTTGTGAAACCAAAGCAATAATACTGTGCATGCTAATGAGAACAACATTTTAAAGGAGCCTAATCATGAAAGGAACGAAGGTTTTTACGAGAATCTATTTTTATTTCATTTGATGGATAAATATTGACTCTATGAAAAGTGGTGGAATGAAAAGCTTTTTTTGTGAAACCAAAGCATCAGTATCATGTATCCTAATAAGGAAAATATATTCATGGTGCTAATCATGAAAAGAATTATGACTATTACATAAAGTCCATGTTCGTCTCATTTTATAGCTAAATGTTTATTCTAAAGAAAATGGTGGAAAAAAGCTTTTCTTGCGAAACAAAAGCATTAATATCTTGTATCTCAATGAGGACAATGTGTTTATGGTGCCCAATCACAAAAAAATGGAGATTACTAGAAGAATCCATGTTGGTTTCATTTGTTAGATGAATTTTGATTCTAATAAAAGTGGTGAAAAGAAAAACTTTTCTTGCGAAACCAAAGCATCAAGGCTGTGTATCCTAATAAGGAAAGCCTATTGAAGGTGCCCAATGATAAAAAGAGTGGAGATTACTAAGAGAATCCTTATTTATCTCATTTGATGGATGAACATTTGTTTTGAAGAAAATGGTGGGAGGAAACATCAATATCATTTATCCCAATGAGGAGGATACATTTATGGTGCCCAATTACAAAAAGATTGGAGATTATTATGAGATTCAAATGTTTGCCTTATTTAACGAACAAACATTCCCTCTAAATAAAATAAGGGATGAAAAGCTTTTTTTGGACACTAAAGCATCAGTACTGTGTATCTAAATGAAAAAAAAGTATTCATAGAGCCCAATCATCAAAAGAATGGAGAATATTATGAAAATCCATGTTTGTTTCATTTGATAGATGGACTTTCATTCTAATGAAAATGGTGGAAAAAAAAGCTTTTCTTCAAAACCAAACCATCAATGCTATGTATCCTAATGAGGAGAACATTTTAAAGTGCGTAATCACAAAAAAAATGAAGACTTTTATGAGAATCCATTTTTGTCTCATCTGACAGACAAACTTTGATTCTAAGGAAATTCATGGAAAAAAAAGCTTTTTTCATGAAATCAAAGAATCAATGTCATGCATCCCAATGAGGAGAATGTGCTCATGGTGCTTAATCATAAAAAGAATGTAGATTATTGTGAGAATTGATGTAGGTTTCTTTTGGAAGACAAACTTCATTTCTAAGAAAAATGGTGGAAAGAATAGCTTTTCTTGAGAAACCAAAGCATGAATATTATGTATCCAAATAGCAGAATGGGTTTATGGTGCCTAAACATGAAAAGAATGGAGATTATTAAGGAATTTATGTTTGTCTCATTTGACGAATAAACTTTGATTTTAATGAAATTGGTGGAAAGAAAAGCTTTGCTTGTGAAACCAAAGCATCAATGTTGTGTATCCCAAAGAGAAGAACGTGTTTATGGTGCCCAATCACAACAAGAATGATGATTATTATAAGAATCCATGTTTGTCTCATTTGATAGATAAACATTGATTATAAGGAAAATGGGGAAAAAAATCTTTTTCTTAGGAAACTAAAGCATCAATATTATGTACCTGAATAAGGAGAACATGCTTACAATGCCCTACCATGAAAAGAATAGAGATTATTTCGAGAATCTATTTTTATCTCATTTGAGGGATAAACATTGGTTTTAGGGAAAATAGTGGAAAGAAAAGCTTTTCCTAGCAAACTAAAGCATAAATATCATGTACCCAATGGTGGAAATATGTTTATGATGGCCAATCATGGAAAGAATGGAGATTGTTAAGAGAATCCATGTTTGTCTTGTTTGACAAGCATACTTTGATTCTAATAAAAATGGTGGAAAGAAAAGCTTTTCTTATGAAATCAAAGAATCAATATCATGTATCCCAATGAGGAGAACATGCTCCTGTGCCTAATCCCAAAAAAAAAAGAGATTATTATGAGAATCCATGTTTATCTTATTTGACGGACGAACTTTGATTGTAACAAAAATATGGAAAGTAAAGTTGTTCTTGCAAGACCAAAGCATCAGTACTATGTATCCTAATAAGGTAAACATGATAAAAATGCCTAATTACAAGATGGGGGATTATTATGAGAATCCATGGTTGTCTCATTTGATGGATGAACTTTCATCCTAAGAAAAATGGTGGTAAGAAAAGCTTTTCTTATGAAACCAAAGCATAATACCGTGTATCCCAAGAAGAAGAACATTTAAAAGGGTTCCCAATCATAAGAAGAATTATGATTATTACGAGAATCTATTTTTGTCTCATTTGATGGACAAACTTTGATTTTGGGGAAAATGGTGGAAAAAAACTCTTTTTACGAAACCAAAGCATCCATATCATCACAATGAGTAAAACTTGTATGTTGTCCAATAAAAAATGAATAGGGATTATTACAAGAATCCATGTTTCTCTCTTTTGAAGGGCGAATTTTATTTCCAAGAAAAATGGTGAAAAATGTTTTTCATGGGAAATCAAAGCATCAATAACTTGTAACCAAAAAAGTAGAACGTGTTCATAGTGCCCAATCATGAAAAGAATAGGGATTATTATAAGAATCCATGTTTGTCTCATTTGATGGATAAACTCTGATTAAAATGAAAATAGTGGAAAGAAAAGCTTTTCTTGCGAAACCAAACCTTCAATACAATGTAGCACAATGAGGAGAACATGTTAAAGGTACCCAATGACAAAAGTATTAGAGGTTATTGCGAGAATCCATTTTTGTCTCATTTGATGAAAAAACTTTGATTTCAATGACAACGGTAGAAAGAAAAGCTTTTCTTCCAAAACTAAAGCATCAATACTGTGCATCCCTATAAGGAGAATATGAATATGGTGCCCAATCACAAAAAGAACGGTGATTGTTATGAGAATCCATTTTTGTCTCATTTGATAGAGAAGCTTTGATTCTAGGAAACATGGTGGAAAGAAATATTTTCTTCCAAAACGAAAGCATTAATATCATGTTTCCTAATGAGGGGAATGTGCCCACAGTGCCCAACCACAAAAAAATAGAGATCATTGCAAAAATCTATGTCTAGCTCATTTGATGGATGAACTTTGATTCTAAGGAAAATGGTAGGGAGAAAAGCTTTTCATAGGAAACCAAAGCATCAATATCATGTATTCCAATGACGGGAAGTGTTTATGGTGGCCAATCACCAAAATAATAGAGATTATTATGAGAATCCATGTTTGTCTCATTTGATTTAATTCTAAAGAAAATGGTAGAAAGAAAAGCTTTTCTTGCAAAATCAAAGAATCAATAACATGCATCAAAATGAGGAAACTATGTTCATGGTGCCCAATCATGAAAAGAATGGAGATTATTATGAGAATTCATGTTTGTCTTACTTAACAGATGAACTTTGATTCTAATGAAAGAGGTGGAAAAATAAGCTTTTCTTCTAAAAGTGAAGCATCAATATTATGTATCCTAATAAGGAGAACCTATTAAAAGTTCCCAATACAAAAAGATTGGAGATTATTACAAAAATCCATGTTTGTCTTATTTGATGGATAAACATTTATTCTAATGAAAATGGTAGGAACGAAATCTTTTCTTTCAAAACAAAAGCATCAATATCATTTAACCCATGAAGAGAACATGTTCATTGTGCCTAATCATAAAAAGATTGGAGATTACAATGAGAATCCATGTTTATCTCATTTGACGAACAGACATTAATTCGATAAAGAACATACGTACACTACCCAGTCATGAAAAGAATGGAGATTATTATGAGAATCCATGTTTGTCTGATTTAATAGATGAAATTTGATTCTAAGGAAAATGAGGGAAAGAAAAACTCTTTTTATTTGAAAACCAAAGCATCAATATCATGTATTGCAACGAGAAGAACATGTTTATGATGGCCAATTGAGAAAAAATGGAAAGTACTATGTCTATCCATGTTTGTCTCATTCGATGGATGAACTTTAATTCTAAGGAAAATAATGGAGAGAAAAGCATTTCTTGCAAAATCAGAGCATTAATAGTGTGTATCCCTATGTGCCCAATAACAAAATGATTGGAGATTATTATATATTTGTTACATATGGATGAAATTCATTGCAATGAAAGTGGTAAAAGAAGGAGCTTCTTTCTTGCAACCAAAGTATTGATGTCGTTTATCCCAATGAGGAGTTTATGGTGCCCAATAACAAAAAAATTAGAGATTATCATGAAAGTCCATGTTTGTCTTGACAGACGAACATTTATTCTAAGAAAAATAAGGGAAGAAAAGCTTTTTGTAAGGAACCAAAGCGTCAACACCGTGTATCTTTATGAGAAGGATTTCATAGTGCTTAATTATGAAAAGGAAAGAGATTATTTTGAGAATCCATATTTGTCTCGTTTGATGAGTAAACTTTGACTCTAATGAAAATGGTGGAAAAAAAAGCTTTTCTTGTGAAACCAAAGCATCAATACTGTGTATCCCAATGAGGAGAACATGTTAAAGGTGCCTAATGGCAAAAAGATTAGAAATTATTATAAGCATCCATGTTTGTCTATTTTGATAGATAAACTTTCATTCCAAGGAAAATGGCAGGAAGAAAAACATTTCTTATGAAACAAAAGCATCAATATCATTTTATCCCAACAAAAAGAACATGTTTATGGTGCCCAATCACAAGAAGGATGGAGATTATTATGAGAATCCATGTTTTTCTCATTTGATGAAAGACAATTCATTCTAAAGAAATGGTGGAAAGAAAAGCATTTCCTATGAAACCTAAGTATTAATATTGTTTATCCCAACAAGGAGAATGCATTTATGGTGCCCAATAGCAATAAGATTGGAGATTATTATGAGAATCCCTATTTATCTCAAAGGAAAACATTCATTTAAGGAAAATAGGGAAGAAATGCTTTTCTCGTAAAACCAAAGCATCAATACAATGTATCCTAATGAGGGGAACTTGTCCATGGTGCCCAAACATGAAAAGAATGGAAATTATTATGAGAATCCATGTCTATCATATTTAATGGACAAACTCTGATTCTAGTGAAAATGGTGGAAAAAAACACTTTTCTTGTAAAGCCAAAGCATCAATACTATGTATCCTAATGAGGAGAACATGTTAATGGTGCCCAATGACAAAAAGATAGAGATTATTACGAGAATCCATGTTTGTCTTATTTGACGGATGAACTTTCATTCTAAGGAAAATGGTGGAAAGAAAAGCTTTTCTTGTAAAACCAAAGCATCAATATCATTTATCTTAATGATGAGAGCATCTGATAGTGCCCAATCATAAAAAGAATGGAGATTTTTATGAGAATCCATGTTTGTCTCATTTCATGGGTAACTTTGATTCTAACGAAAATGGTGGAAAGAGGTTTTTCTTGTGAAACGAAAGCATCAATACCATGTATCCTAATGGGGAGAACATTTTAAACATGCCCAATCATGAATAGATGAAGATTATACTAGAATCCATTTTTGTCTCCTTTAATAGACAAACTTTGATTTTAGGGAAAATAGTGGAAAGAAAAGCTTTTCTTGCAAATTCAAAATATCAATATCGTATATCCCAATGAGAAGAACGTGTTTATGATGATGAATCATAAAAAGAATGGAGATTACTATAAGAATCCACGTCAGCTTAATTTGGCAAACGAGTTTGATTTTATGGAAAATAGTGAAAGAAAAGCTTTTCTTGGGAAACCAAAGCATCAATACCATTTATGCTGATTACGAGAACATGTTCATGGTGCCCAATCATGAAAAGAATGAAATTGTTATAAGAATCCATGTTTGTCTCCTTTGATGGATGAACTTTGATTCTTATGAAAATGGAGGGAAAGAAAAGCTTTTCTTGCGAAATCAAGCATAGTGTCAGGTATCCCAATAAGGACAAAGTGTATATGGTGTCCAATCACAAGAATAATAAAGATTGTTCCAAGAATCCATGTTGGCCTCATTTAATAGATGGAGTTTAATTCTAAGAAAAATGGTGTAGCAAAAAACTTTTCTTTGAAACCAAAGCATCAATGCCATATATCCTAATAAAGAAAACCTTATAAAGGTGCCCAATCATGAAAAGCATGAAGACTATTATGAGAATCCATTTTTGTCTCGTTAGATAGGTAGACATTGATTTAAAGGAAAATGGTGGGAAGAAAAGCTTTTCTTGCAAAACCAAAGTACTAATTTCCTAGATCCCAACAAGGAGAATGTGCCCACATTGCCTAGTCATGAAAAGAATAAAGATTATAATGAGAATTCATGTTTGCCTCATTTGAAGAATGAACTTTGATTCTAATGAAACTGGTGGAAAGAAAACCTTTTCTTGCAAATCCAAACCATGACTTTCTTGCATCCCCATGAGGACAACATGTTTATGGTGCCCAAACACAAAAAAGTGGAGATTATTGCAAGAATCCATGTTGTTCTCATTTGACATATAAATCTTGATTCTAATGAAAATGGTGGAAAGAAAAGCTTTTTTTACAAAACCCAAAGCATTAATTTTGTGAATCCCAGTGAGCAAAACATGTTAAAGGTGCCCAATCACCAAAAGGTTGAAGATTATTGTGAGAATCCATGTTTGACTCATTTGACAAATGAACATTCATTCCAAGGAAAATGGTCGAAAAATGTGCTTTTGTTACAAAACAAAAGCATCAATATCAATTTATCTCAATGAGAAGAGCGTGTTTATGGTAACCAATGATAAAAAGATTGGTGATTATTATGAGAATCTACATGTCTCAATTGACAGGTGAACTTCATTCTAAGGAAAATAAGGTAAAAAGGATTTTCTTATAAAACCAAAGCATTAATATATTTTATCCCAATAAAGAAAATGTGTACATGGTGTCCAATCATGAAAATAGTGGAGATTATTATAAGAATCATGCTTGTCTTTTAATATATGAACTTTGATTCTAATGAAAATGGTGGAAGGAAAAACTTTTCTTTTAAAACCAAAGCATCAATACCATGTACCCCAATAAGGAGAACAAGTTAAAAGTGCCAACAACTAAAGGATTAGAGATTATTATGAGGATCCTTGTTTGTCTCATTTGACAGACAAACTTTGATTGTAAGAAAAATGGTGGAACTAAAAGTTTTTCCTGTGAAACCAAAGCATCAATGCATGTATCCTAATAAGGAGAACATGCTCATGGTCGTCAATCACGAAAAGAATGGAGATTATTACAAGAATCCTTGCTTATCTTATTTGATGGACAAACTTTAATTATAAGAAAACTAGTCAAAAGAAAAGCTTTTCTTGGGAAACTGAAGCATCAATATAGTGTATCATAATGAGGACAACGTGTTTATGGTGCCTAATCCCAAAATCAATGGAGATTATTGCAAGAATTGATGTTTGTCTCATTTAACGGATAAACTTTGGTTCAAAGAAAAATGGTTGAAAGAAAAGCTTTTTTTGTGAAACTAAAGCATCAATATCATGTATCCAAATAAGGAGAATGCTCATAGTGGCCACTCACAAAGAAAATGGAGATTGTTATAAGAATCCACACTTATCTCGTTTGATGGATAAACATTGATTTTATGAAAAATGTGTGAAAAAAAAAGCTTTTCTTAGTAAACGAATGCATCCATATCCTGCATCCCATTGAGTATAACATGTTTATGGTGGGCAATCACAAAAAGAATGTAGATTATTACAATTATCTATGTTTGTCTCATTTAAGGGTAAACTTTGATTCTAAGAAAAATAGAGGGAAAAAACTTTTTTAAGAAACCAAAGCATCAATATCATGTATTCCAATAAGAATGTGCTCATGGTGCCCAATCATGAAAAAAATAGAGATTATTATAAGAATCCGTGCCTTTCCTATTTGACAAATGTCGTAACGTACCCTGAGGTAGATCTTCGTGGATCTATGGGTGAGTACGACTTAAAATATTTTTTTGACTTGGAATGTCTTCTTGATCGAGACTTTTTCTTCGCGATATGATGAGAATGAGAAAGTACAAATTCTTGACTTATGACACAGTGAGGAGGACCATAAGACGAATTGCTTATCTTATTGGTCTCAGATAACCACCATGAAATGGCCAATGCTTGGAGTTGTCACTGATCATTTCGGGCTAGGCATGACCGGGTGCCTATTGGAACCTATGTTTTGAGTTACGAAACTTAAAACATCGATCCCGTGGTCTATGTAATACAGAGATTCATCGTTTGAGCTTGCTTAACCAAGATTCCAGATCTGGAAACCTTAATTTTCCCTAAGATTTTTTGGCTAACTTTAAGGAGAATGCTAAGTCCATGCTAATCCTCATTGGTTGAGGTTAATGTACTTGGCTTGGGGAGGTTTTAAAAATCAATTTTTGACAAACATCAATCATACATTTTAACAAGGGGAAGACAACAAACATACAAGGGGATGGTACATAACATGAATGGGGATGCTAATTTTACCAATAGTTTAGACAAAAAGTGCTATGCATTTTGACAAGAATATGTTATGGATGCTAAAAATGATAATGATTCATGAAGCTAATGTATAAATGTGCTTGAAATGTGTTAGGCTAATGTTTCATACATGGATTAAGGATAACAAGATGCATGGATATGGCATGAAATGCATGAGCAAGAGGTATCAAACTAATGAGGATGAAATGAGACATTTTGCACATCAAAAGGGCATTAAGGCATCCAAATCTTAAACTACCACAACCAAAAGCCACAATAATGCATGATA
>JBBYHL010421207.1:0-20645 GCA_038381835.1 Adansonia madagascariensis
CACCTGCAAGGGAAATGACATGCTAAACTTTGAAAAATCATTTCGGGCTCATTCGAGATTGTTAAATTATGAACAACACTTTTTTGGAAAGGGAATTTCATATAAGTTTTAGGAAAAATACTTAAAAATTTCATCAAAATCATTTAACAGGCCAGAATGGCCCAAACAATATGTTGGATATTGGTTCTAGAGGTTCTAACCAATAAAGGTTCAAAAAATCATAACTCCTTCATTCGAGAGGATTTAAGGGCAAATGAGACACCGTTAGAAAGTTACTTCGATGTCTTTCAAGGGAAAAATATTAGAAAAATAAAAAGAAATATTTTATGGTTCAAAATTGATTTTCCAAATTTGGGTTAAGTACTGTCGGAGCAAAAATTAGGGGATTATTTGATATTCTAGGTTTTTCGAAGATAGACTCAGGTCTAGGACATTCAAACATCCATGAAAGAAAGTAGTATGGGCTTCACAAGTTCATTCCACAATCTCAGAGTAGTTTGGGATAATGGAACAACCCATTGACCATGTTACTAATAGGAACATGAGACTTAAGATTAAGGTTTAATACTAAAAGGATTTCTTTTATTGAAAAATGAAATTATTTCACCATGAATCCAGAGTGAAAATGTTGATTTACCACCAAGATTGGGAGACCAATTTGATGAAAGCATTAAGTCCACGCCACTCTTCATCTATTGGAGGCAGCATGAACCTAACTTGGGGATGTTTCTAAAAATCAAGTTTTAAGAAACAAGTAAGCATTTTGATGGAGATATCATGAACAAAATGTAGCACATACAAAAATAAACATAGGTTAAACATGGAACCTACAAAGATGACATTTTCACATGAAAATGGGTGACAGAAATGCAAGAAAATGACAAATAGGGTGCATAGAGATGATATGAACATGTTTGAACAAGGGAATGGATGTTGAAGTTGTTAAGATAGCATTTTCATTTCATGAGACTCTTTAAAACACAAGAAAATGTTTAAACATATCTGAGACATGTTAAGGTGACCATTTAAATATGAAATGGATATTTGAATATGGAAGGAACATGGCAAAAGATGCATGAACAGAGGTTGTGTAATGATGAAAATGAAGTATGGTGAGTTATATATATCCTACAACATCAACCTATCAAGAGGGTCATTAAAATCCTATACCACAACCAAGGCAACAATGACGCATGAAAGCCTTAGGATGGTCATGACAGCATGAAGGGCTCACTAAAATAAAATGGATGACCAAAGTAGAAAATGTTTGGAACAAGGTAAAAAAATATACCAACAAAAGCTTGAACCTTCCTTATTTTCAAAAGCAGTGACTTTAAGCTCAGTTCTTTCCCTTTTTTTGCTATTATTTACAATGAAAAGGGTGAAAACAAGAAGCTTTCTACTAATGTGGCTACTGGTTGGGTGTTTTGAGGATGAAAGTATGTGAACGGTTGAGTTTTTGAAGGGGTTCTGGTGGTGGTTATAGGGAGCTACCGGAATAGAGGTTGATTAATGGTAGAAGGCAATGGAATAGTCTTTTTGGTGAGTTTTTGGAGCTAGAGATGCTGGCAAATTTGTGAGGATGGATGACGAGTTTTCTCATATTGCTGGAGAGCTTTTTTTGATAGCTGAGATTTTTTTTTTTTTTAGATAGCTGGGAAAGTCCTCTATTCAATGCTCAGCCACTGTTTTTAGAATACAATGCAAGGGCATTTTTTTCCATTCTACACCAGGGAACATCTCCAGTTACCATGCTTAGCTGACTCTCTTCTTATTGGTTTTGCCATGCTAAGTAAGGAGGCAGAAAGGCTGTGACAACCTGTAACTGGAGATATGCTTGCCATACCCTCTTACACCCATATATCTTATGAAAGTGACATTTGTCATTGATTGTTTAAGCTCCAAAAATTTATTTGAATCTGTTAATAAGCCCATAGTTGAGGTTTACAATGATATATGATAATTCTTTGGCACAAAAATATGTTTAAATCGAGTTTTCAAAGGTTAAAAAGTGGCTTGAATTGGGCAAAATGCCTTGGTGTATCAATACAAAACATGTTGTATCGATACATAAGGTACTTTTTACTGTTGAGTAGCGATACAATGAGCTATGCATCGATACTAAGAGCAAAAAATGTTTCCAATCTTGAGACTTAGAGACATGTATCGATACTCCATGGATTTGTATCGATACTCATGGTTGTTTATCGATACATTTTGCCAAAAATCACAACTTTGGCTACTGCCAAGGTTTGTATCAATACAAATATGATAGGTATCGATACCACATCTTAAGTATCGATAGTAAACCCTCTTGTATCGATACTATATGTGAAAATTCAAATTTTTGAAGATGTAAAGCCTCATACCAATACTTATGGACTAATATAACTTGCACGTACTCGTAGCTTCTCGAGTTGCCTCAACTTAGTCACAAACAATGGGAAATTGATTCGTGTATTCATTTGAGCAACCCTAGTGACACCATGAATAGTGGCCTTTGATGCCTCATTTTTATATTTTCTTCAATATGGTCTATAGGCATTTCAAACCTTCTTAAAAAAAATTTTTCACCTAGCACTTTGTTACCTAATAGTGCCTAATGACACAACACTCGGCAGTCATTTCCTAGTTTTTATTTTAATTTTTGATTTTATCATCCTTTAATTGAGTCTTGTGGTGTCAAAAGTGGGTCAGACAAAATGAGGTGTCTGTAAAGTTAAAGAATCAAAGACAAGCACACTTACCCTCGATTATGAAATGTTCAAGATAAAATCAGAGAAGAACATCAAGGATATGTTTAATAGATTCACAACCATTGTTAATTCCTTGAAAGGTTTTAGAAGATATATCCTAGCAAAGAGATGGCCAAGAAAATGCTTAATAGCCTTCTAAAATCTTGGGAATCTAAATTGACCATAATTGAAGAATAAAAAGACCTTAATACCTTTGTCTTAGATAGGCTCATTGGTTCTCTCCTCACATATGAAATGAAGATGAATCATGAAAAAGAGTAATAAAAGAAAGTTAAAGTTGCCTAAAGTCATTTGTCAATGAAGAAAAGGAAAATGATGATAAAGAAGATGGTAAAGATGAAGAGATGATCATTTTTGCCAGAAGTTTAAAAGGTTCATTAAGATAAACAAAGGAAAATCATCTTAAAAAAAGTAAAGTTGAAAAGATGGTGTGCTACTATTACAACAAATTAGTCCATATCAAGTATGATTGCCCTTTATTGAAGAACAAAGCAATAGTAACCACTTGAATGTTCGTGATATTTTCAATGGTGAAGACTCAAATGCCTAAGCTTTACGTTTATGGCTCTTAAATGGTCCCAAGATAATCTCAAACACTTGTAATTCAAATTTTTATATTTTAATGAATTGCAAGATGCATTTGATAGACTTGCAATAGAGTTTAAGGAAATGAACACTAAATATATAAAAATGATTTCAAAATTGAATATTGAAAATTGAAAATGATTTATTGTTGAAATCAAAACTTATTTTAGAAAATGAAAATAATGATTTAAAAATGATATTGATGATTCTAAGCAAATAGTTAATATATTAGTGAAAGTCAACATTAGTTTGAAAAAGAAAATGAGAACTTGGAACATGAAAAAAAATCATTTTGGAAATTTTTTTTTAAATTAATATGATCAAGTGCACACATTACAATTATCATCATCATACATCACATACTTGTCTTGTTAAGAAAATGACACAATTTAAAATAAGGCAAGTATGGGCACCAAAAGATACAAGGGGCTGGGTAACTAAGCTTAAGGACCCAAAGCAATTTGGGTACCAAAATGCAAGTGAAAGTCTCTTGTAGGTGTGTTGGAGTAATAAGAAGCAAAGCAAGTTAATTGTATGCTCTACAACACACAAAAATGGATGATAGGTAACCTCTAAACTTTAAAATTTGAATGTGTCTTGGTTGCTTATTCATGACTTTTTTAATTTTTAATGATAAATTCATAACCTCAAAAATTTATAACTCCTAAAATACTTAACTAAATGAAGTGCCACACATACCGTTAAGAAAATCTTGAAGAGAAGTATCGATGATGCTGTCGAAAAGTTGTTGAAACTTTTAGAAAGATCAAAATATTTCAAAATAAAGCATGGGTTTTGTGCCAATTGATCAAAAACATAAAATTTTCGTGAAAACTAAACAAAAACTTACCTAAATCTGTGTTTTCTAAAATTAATTTGTTTTTTTTGCCTTTTCTCTTTTTCCCTAGGGTTAAACTCTCCCAAAGCTTTGTCTACAAAGTCATGTAATATATGTAACCCCTATAGGCCTTAATATAAAATTGTAAATGGGCTAACCATTTAATAAAATAACTAAGCATATAATTTTTTTGGAAAATTCCATTCCTACACCTTGTGCTTTGACTGAATAATAGAAAACCTCTATATTGACACTTATATCCCCTATGGTTTTATTCTATTTGTCATAAGCTAACTCTGTTATATTTTCATGTTAAATCATTATAATACCTTAATTTTTATTTCATTTTCTTATTTTCTTTTCTCTCTCTAATTTCAAATCTTTAGGCATTAGCCTCAATGGATTCTCTCTCCACTTCCATCACCCGCTCATGAAAAAACCCAACCCCTTCTTTTTCACCTATTTAGATTTCTATCCAAAGCTTTTTTTCTTTAACCCCTATATCCTTTATGGCCCTTACTAACCCAAACCCTAAATATCTACCTAGATCCACCAATAAGTGACACAAACAACAACGATGACCTATTTTACTCCAATCAACAATAGGACAAAGAGAAAGAATAGTCATCCTTTGCAATTAATGAAACGACGTCATTAGTTTATTCTTTGGGAATGTACTTAAGTGAGAAGTCACGAGTGAAAAGGGCATAGGTTCATTGGACCAAACTTAGCCAGCTGAAGTTAATCATCACTTTGACCGTTGACAACTCGACATTATCGTTTGAATGTTATGTCAAAAATATGGAGTCAAGGCTGCATGTACACCCATGTTACATTCATGTATTTTTACATAGAATGAAGAATACTGTAATAAAGAATTTTACCATTTGCAAGGTAAATGTTTTCTTGCACTTGTTGAAAATAGATTTCTTTCAAGGCTAATATTTTCTTTATTTTTAAACTTTGTTGAATTGATGATTGCGAGAGGACCACCCATTATTTGTTCAATTTTGTGCTAATGCTCATAATGTTTTACTTGAAGCTGCAAGGAGAAGTAAAACTTAATGTGATTACATCGAGATTAATTTAAGGTAAATTATAATTGTTTCCAGTTCATATTGGGATTAATGTTATGAACTTCTTAATTATTGCTTGAAAATTACTCATAAACATATTATCTTTGCATATAGAAGCATAAAGTATCTTTGAAAGATTATAAATTTTACTTTCATTGAAAACAAGTACATGATTTACTTTTATTTAGAATACCTACTCTATGTTGATGCTTAATTATATATATGATCTTAACTTTTTGCAATTTAAGGAAGTGAAAAGCAATTACTAGTGAAAAGCGTAAAGTATCTTTTGCCATGTTGTTTACATGTAGGTGTCATTCCTCTATAGTTGCTTGTTAATGGAGTTTTAAATTGTTTAGGTTTAGGGTTTTAATTTAAGAAGAAAAAAAAGAAAGGTAGTTTGGTATAAACTTATTAGCTAGGCAAAATTCTAACAATGTTGCTTACTTTTGTCTTAATAGCCAAACTACAAAGGGTTAAATGTTAGCAAAAAAAGCATAAGGCGTTAAATATCATATGGGTCAAAGCACAAGGGGTAAAAATGGCCTTTACCAAAATTTTTCATGGGCTTTACATCCTCGCTTCCTTAAGAGGAGTTTAGTACTCTAGACTCATACCTTGGCTCTAAAAAAAGGTGAAGAAACTTTCTCTTAGACTTTTTTCTAAGTCCTAAGTTGCTTCCTATTCAATATGCTTACTCCACTAAACCTTAACATAAGAAATTGTTCATCTCCTTAAAACATGCTCTTTTCTATCCATATTACATAAAGGATACCTGTCATAAGACAAATCTTCTCTAAGTCTCAAAAGAGCCAACTCTATCACATAACTCAGATCTAAAACAAATTATCTTAACGTACAGACATGAAACATATTATGTACACTAGATAATATAGGTGGCAGTGCTAGTCTGTAAGCTACATCTCCTATTTTATCAATCTCAAAAGGTTCCATATAAAAAGGACTAACATTTCCATGAATTCCAATCCTCACCACTCTTTTATTTGGAGAAACTAGTAAGAATACAAGGTCTCCTAAAAGGAAAAATCTAGGCCCATGCATATCGATATAGACATAAAAAATTTAATTAGAATTAAACTTATGAAGCAAAATTAAATAAAAAACACTCGAATTTTCTCAGCATCTTAGGAAAAGATATATATGATTGGATAGCAATTTTAAAGCACAGATCTGCTAGAAATCATACCTTCCTAGAAACTCATAACTCTAGGCACGCTAATCCCTACATGAATACACCATAGGTTGATTACTAAGATCTCTTCTTGAGGCCACAAGTACCATAAGTGTCCTACCTCTAACAATGATCCACACAGATGCTTATTGAAACCTTCATGAGGCCTGGTGGCACTCTGGTGCTAGCCAAAAGCCTTCTTAAGCCTCAACCAAAATATATATAGCCAACAAGTTTAGATTTGAAGTGATTCGGGAATAATTCCCATGCCTGTTGTGCAAAATAGAAAGAAAACAATTCCCTAAGAAAGTAGCTATTTTTTGAAAATACCAATAAATGGATCCCAAAATCACAATTCTTGATCCCGATTGAGTCCACTAAGATAGAAAACTAATTTTCTACCTTCATAGTGAAAGAAAACACTTTGAGATCACCTGGAATACCAATCGGCATAAAAGAGGCTTGAAAAGTAGAGATTTTCATATTTGGCCAAGTCCATAACTATTTGTGTAAAACTAATCTCTTAACATTAGAAAACTATTTTTCTATTTTCCTTGTGTCAAGAACGATTCAAGAACACTAAGAAAAACCATGACAATGTAAAAAATGCTTAAAGAAACCATAGGTTACACCAAACCCCTTTAAGAAAGTCTAATGTTTGCACCTAATGTTTCTTTTAAGACTTATTATCAGCCAAAAAGCCTTAACAATATATTCTAATATACCTTGGGATAGGTTAGGCTTGACTAATGGGTTAACTAAGCCCATTACTAACATGTCCAAAAGATGGCTCCACTTTAGAGTGTTTTTTGAAGCCCAATTAAAACTATTTTAATTAGCTTATCCAAGATTGGACCTTAGTATTAACTTATTAATATTTTGGCCCAATAGCTCACCAAAGATAGCTATTCAATGTGTCTAGCGTATTAGCAAGCCCAACTTGGAGCAAATCACAACTAAACTCCATTAACTTGATAATTAGGCCACCCAACCCCTTTAATTTATTTACATGTTAAATAATTTAATTTATAATTAAATTTTCTAAACCAAGTAAAATAATTTTTACTTCATGTAACTAAATTAAATGATTAATTAAATAGTTATTAAATATTTGTCAAAGAATTATTTAGTTTTATTTAATAATATCCTTAAAACTATGTCTATAAATAGACATTATCTTGATAAGACATTCTTATCTTTATTGCCATACTAAGACTTCTCTAATTAGATTTCATAAATCTAATTGATGCCTTAAATTATTTTTAATTGAACTTATTTAATTAAGTCCTCTTCATTATACCTTTTATTTAATTAAGTCGACTTAATTAAATCCTGATTATAATCCAGTAAATCATCTTATTATGTGTGACCCATTAGGCTTCCATCACAACACCAATAAATATAATTACCTAGTTAAGCATATTTATATATATTGACTGAGATTGGTCTCTAGCATGCATCATCGCCACCTAGTGTGCACAAAGAGTCAATATAACCTCTTAAAAAACCTTTCAGTAACTAGCTTTTCACTGTAATTTGGTCTTTTTACTAGATATGCCTGAAAAACCATGAGAATGGTGCAGTACCTACTTATGTATCAATCTATATTAGTTCCTAAAACTTTCAGTTTAACTTCATGAATTTAGGGAAACAATTTCTTCTAAATTCATCATGCATTGGCCAATGACTTTATTAAGTTAACCAAAGCCAAGAACATATGAGATATGTCTCCACTATCACTCAAAGTGATGAATCCTTGTTGGATCACTCATTCATCCACCATATGATTCACATCATACCCAACGTACCCCACCGTAAGTATCCATCCATTGTGGACCCATTTTAGATAAATCAAAGTATGACACTCCTCATATGAGATGATCTTGTATCACAAGTCTGAGGACTAATATATATGACTAGCACATGAGAACAAATTCCATAGACACATAAGTGACTTATACCTAATAGAGTTTTTATTTGGGCCATGTTTAGTGAAATTGTTTCCATAAAACAAGTACATATATGTTATCCCCAAGTATCTCTATAATTTAACTTCTATGAGATTAAAAAGTTGCATGCATCAAATGCATGAAAGCTTAGTATACGCTAGTCTTTTTGCATTATCAATGCCCTGTCTTGACAGAACGATGACTATGAACATTTTTAGAAACATAACTTTTATGCATAATGTAACTTATTAGTAATTTTGCAAAGCCAGTGTGTTTCATAGGCTTTATCCAATTAGTGTCTACATGATTGTCAATCATGATAGTAACATGAAGGAAAACCTTGAATCATTAACATAAGTGATTGGTTTGCATTATTAACTATCATATGCCTCATCCAACCTAATTAGCTCTAGGGATATACTAACATCTCCAACCTTAAACTTCTCCTGTTATTAGCATAACTTTTTTATCAGCTTTGAGCTACACGAAGATGATCTATAATGACTTGTACTTTCTCAACAACTTCTTAAACAAGATCCAGACCCAATAATTGTCTTTCGCCTATGTTATCCTAACAAAATGGAGATTTACAATTTTTAGACACCTAATTTTGTCCAAGCCTTCTTTCAAGCAAATTGTGCTTAATCCAAGACTTTAGGTGAAATGCACCCATCTATCTTCCCTGACCAATTTCTAACATCTTGAGGCTTAATTGAAAGGTAATAAAATAAAATAATAAAAATTAAAATTAAGAAAAAAGTGCGACTATCAACAAAAAAAATGAAAGGTCAAAATCTCTAGAGACCAAACCATTAGAATGTAAAAAAAGATGTCATTTTGTGATGTTCACAAAGATGTATTGATACATCTCATTAATATATCAATATGTCATCAAGTTTTGATAATTTTAAGCCTAATGGTAGTATTTGTATTGATACAAGGCATTTTGTATCAATGCAATTGCATATTTTATCAACATAATATGTTTTGTGTTGATACAATGTTGAGATATTTGGGTTTTATGGTTCTGGTAAGAACATGTATCGATACAAACACAAAATGTATCAATATTGCATGGAATTTTTCAGCATGAATAAGATTTTTCATGTAAGTTTTGTTACATTTCGCCTTCCACCTTAGATTACTTCATAATCATACAAAGGGTGTTTTACTAATGTTTTTACATCAAAACATGAGCATGAGAACCACCCATATAGCTTAGGCCATTAAAGCATGAATTAGCTTGGAGTAGGTGAGATTTATGCTTTAACTATGCTTGGGAACTAAATGGCATCCAATTTTATTGTTTATTGACTATTTTGAGTTTAGTTCAATAAGAACTCTAAAAAAATAATTTTATGATCTACGAATACCAAAGATCTATAAAATTGGACTTGGGAGTCAATTATACCACAAGCAAGGACTCAATCCCTCTCGTAATGCCTAATATTTGGTACCAACTAATCACACGTATTCAAATTTTTTTACCTCTATTTTAATCATATATGTTCAATCATAATCCTTTTTTTATTCATCAAAATTTAAAATCAAACAAACATCAACAAAAATATATCCCGAAACTCTTACTAGGATTAGCTCAAATTTACAATCGATTTAGAGCAAAAATCATTTAAAGAGAGAAAATTTGAGAAAAATACTTCACTTCAAAAATACTAACTAATTGACTCCATTTTAAGTGCTTTTTACCAATTTTGATTCCATTTAAAAGAAATCACAAAAATAATACATTTGGACTAAAAAGAAAATCATAATTTTGGAAACAATATTAAAATCAACTTTATTTAAGTCAACTTGGGAACTTGAATGTGAGACACTAGAGACCTTCTGTAGGACTTAGACCTATTCACACACTAACAAAACTTCTGGAATCAAGTCAGAGGCATTCGAATATCTCGAAATAGTGGGCACAAAAAATAAAGAGAATCAAAACATGAACATATTTGACTTTTCAAGCTCTCTGAATTTATTTCGAGTTATTCCTATCATATAAAAAAATCAAACCAACATTCTAATGAATGTTGACTCACTACTCTTTAACCTAAAAATACTCAAAAAAATGCCAGAATATCATTTTGGCTATTGTGTGAATTTTTTAATTGGACATTACTGCATCGCATAGCATATTTGACCAGCATGCCTTCTAGATTTTCTTCATGGTTCATCTAGAATACCCATCAGATGAACCATACATGCTTGGAAAGCTATTTACTCTAATCTTATCTAAAAATATGATAAAATACACAAAAATGATTATCCTCATTAAAAATAATTTGTAATATAGATTAGATTTTGAAATAGAGCCATGTAAATAGCTCATGTTCCAGGATTTTGTTATATTCGTCTGACCATGAAATCAAAAGTTTCAATAGCCTATTATGCAGCCCAACATATTATGGAAAAAATATAACAAAAATTAATAAGGCCTATAACCTAATCAAAATATATCTTTTTTATAAAATTATAATGTTGGATGGTAGTAGTATCTTTAACATGACTTGTGACGAGGAAACCTTTTGTCATATTTTGAAACATGTTGCCAAATGTTTGAACATCTAGCAATGAGGCCAAACAAAATCTACAAATGTCATAAACGAGAAAACAATGAAAACTCCTAAGTGCTAAGACCTAGAAACATGTTTTTCAACGTTGGCGATATACTTAAAAGTCATGTGAATGCCTTTGATTCTATTGCTTGTATTCACTATTATTTATTCTTAGCAAGTGTATGGCACACCAATGCCACACACCTAAATGCTGAAACTAGCATCTAAGTGACACTAAACCATACAATTTGACTCACCTGATGATCACTTAATGATTCACATTAAAACTTACTAGAGTAAGGACTTTATAAAGCATGTTTAAGCACTTAAAAACATTTTAATTTTGCTCCAAATCAGCTTTAATTCAAACCATTTTATTTAATATCCCCAAATTATTCATAAAAAAGCTTATTAAGCACTACAAAACCTTAATGCACCAATTCATTAAGTGAACCAAGATTGGCCTTTAGGGGATCTTTTAAGAAAAACAAGCTTTTTACACAACTTAAACATGCAACATGCTTTTAATCAAACACATAACATATTAACCTAAGCTTCTAATATATGAACATCTAAAATTACACTCTACTCACATAATCAACATATCAGAGTGCTTCTTATGCTAATCATGGTCATATGAACATCAGTTCTCATCAACTTTTCATTATTCAACAATCAAGCACATAAAAAAAGCTTAGTTCAATTCAATCATCATGCTTAATAATCAATTCATGCTTTTCACCATTTAAGCTCATCAATTAAACAAGTAAGCTCTAAATTCAATCAATTAAACATAAATTTTAGGTTACCCACATTGCCAACTTAATCCATATTGGTTTAACCAATTAAGCATCAATTATGTCAAGCCCGCTCAAGTTCACTTAGAATCTACCATGGCCAAACCTAAAAGATGTTTCTCTAACTTGTTCAAACACTTCAACTAGCTTAAGAACTTATGATTTCATCATTTTGCACTAAACTAAAGTACTAATCAACTAGGTTTTAGTTCAAATCAAATTACTCTAGCTTAAATTAGAAAGATTATGTGAAATTAAATCAGCTAAGTTCAAGATCATTGTAACTTAAGTTAGCTGAACCAAGCTTCTTCATTTTTATCATGTTCAAACATCTAATTAAACTTAGAAATTATGATTTCATCATCTACACTTCATGATTACAGCTTAACATCATCAGAACCTAACTTAAGTAAGCTTAAACCTTAAAATCTTTATGAATTCATGTTAGCCAAATCTAAGTCTAGATAAATCATCTAGTTTAAACAATATATTAAGCTCAATAAACATGATTTCAAGTTAAATTTCAGCAACTAGTCACTTAATCATGCTTTAAATAACATGAAATCAAGTTTATTATAGCTCAAATCAAGATGCAAACATAAGATCATCATAAATCATATTGGATGAATTAATTGGAACAAGAAATAAGCTTGGCCAAATCATGAATTAAGCATAGAAAACATGACTTAATCATCCAAACATGTTAATTAAATTAAAATTAAAAAGAAAAGTAAAGGATTATACCTATTTTAAGCTAAATCTTCCTCCAAAGATGATGAAAACTTGAAATAAAAAAGTCCAGATTTTTCTAGAATTTGCTAAATGATTAAAAGTTGTTTTTTCATGGCTAATCACCCCCATTTATAGGCCTCTAAGTTGGTGATTTAAGCTTTGATTACCCTTGGGTGATCTTAGCTTAATCACTAACCTCCAAACTAATTTTAAGGGAAATTAAATACGAACAAAATTTACATATTATGCACAACCTAGAATTTAGCTTAGCCATGTTTCTATACTAATCTATGCACATATTCCATTCAATTGACCATGATGTGCATATATAAAAATGCAATTGAATGTTCCTTCCCATACTAAAAATGTGTCCTAATGACTTTTTTTAGAAAAATCTAAAATTTTCTATCTCGGATATCTGAAATTGAGGCTCAAGAATTCTCAACATTTTAAATTCCTAAGGTCCTTTTATGACCTAGCTCGGATTACATCTTCTTAACCTAAAATTCATCCTTTTGTGTAATCAATTTTGAAATCCAAATTGTAGAATTCTTCTAATTTCAAAATCTAACTATAATCTAGAAATTTGACTTTTATAGTTAACTTTGTCGATAGTTGACTTTTGCCACTATGTTGACATTTGATTTGAACTTCTAGAACGAGTTTCTTTCATCCAAATGATCTTAGTAATCATTTTAATCACAATAAGAGACTCTTATCTTTCAACTTTTAATATTTTGATTTTTAAAACCATTCGTATTCTTTCGGCTCTCTAGGGGTATAAAAGATAGTGATAAAACCTTTTGTGTTCCGTTGATCCTCCGATGGAGTATAAAAGATATTTTGTTTTTCAAAAATATTGAAAACCCAATTTTCTTATATAAAATTATAAAATTATTTCATTAAAAATTTTATTTTGATATATGGGAATTATAATTAAATTCGAGATTGAGATCAAATAAAAATCAAAATTTTAATTAACATGGGATTAATAAGACATCAATGACTGGGCATTATAAAAGAGACCGATCCTTACTCATGATGAAACCAACTCATAAACCTTTTTCGATCTTTAGAATGAGGGTAAACCTTAGAGTTGGATTTCTAAGGTTTTGTAACCCTTAAAAAATGAACTTGATAGGTGACCAATGTCACCTAGCCAAATCAAATTAGTGACATCTTTAAAATAAATAATCATTTCGTAATGACTATTTATGGTAAAGTCAAGTGAACGATTCATTTTGACAATTCTATCTCTGAAAATTAAAAAAAAAAAGAATAATAATGATATGGCCATTAAAAAATAGAGAAATAATGATATATAGATATATAAGAACGAAGGGTACACCTACCTTTTAAGTCTGACTGGTCAAGATTTGTATACCAGGCATGTTGTAGAAAACATGACCTCTATTTAGTATTTCACTCAAGTGTCTATGGAAATACTCTGATATTTCAGTAGTGTAAGTGATCTTTAGACTTATGACACTAAGTATCTCAAACAAAGAGTGTCATGCTTTGATTCCATCATGAATGGGTCCACAATAAATAGATGCTTATGGTAGGATAGTTTTAGGTATGGCATGAATCATATGGCAGTTAATTGTGTGGTCTGGAGAGGATTTAATACCCCAAGTGATATGAAAGAACATATCTCACATGTACTTAGCTTGTGTTAACTCAAAATCTTTGGCTAAGGCAATACTGATTATAGAGTTAACACATAGGAGTTGCATACTAATATGGAATGAGCTAAAAGTAAACACTAAACTATGCTTTTGCTAATTCCAAGATATATGATGGAAAGATATTTATTACACTGAAATACTAAACATTAAAGGGCCTGTCAAAACTATATTAGCACTTTTTACATGTTGGGCAGCCATGATGCATTACTAGATGCCAATCTTGGTTTATAAATATAGAGTATTCTTATTAGGCTATTTTATTTTTATAACCAATATGATGGGGGCCTAATAGGTCACAGACATAAGGGTATTAGTAGAAATTAAATTGAGACTAGGCTTATATGTCAAGTAAAAGTAATGGTTACTTGGTCCTAATTTAAATAAGTTCATAAAGCCAAGGGAAAAATTGTAATTTCTCAAAAATTAAAATTTTAAACCCTAAACTACATAAACTTATTTTTTTGTCCCATATACATGTGATTACACTTAAAATCGACCAAAAGACCCCAAAAATTAGTTTGTGATTTCTCTTAACTTCCCTGAGGAGGGATTGCACAATCTTGGCTTTTCTTGGAGAAAAATTGTTTTTTTCTTCATTTTGATTATTGAATCAAGATCTTCTAAAGTGCAAGGAAAGATTTATCGCAATCTACACTGCTAACATGGCTTTCAGCAACAAAATCTCTTTCATATGCATGAATATGCATGTATCTTTTCAACATTAATTTTTATTATTATCCTTGTATGGACATCAATGAATGGAAATTTGACATATAGATTAATGAATGAGTAAGTAAGGTAGTATTTAATGGCATAAACCAACTAGTTGCCTAATTATCAAACATGGAGATTATTGTAGGGGCAAGAATCTGAGGAATTTGAGAATGATTCAAAACCATTGTTTCATTAACCAAAACTTTTTAATTTCTTTATTCATTGTTGGCGTAAAAAACCACATTTACATGATTCAAAAGAAAAGGCAAAATGACTGTTATTGAAAAACACTTCACTTTTTTAGCTTTGTTAATGCTTCTAGGGAATCCTGGCAAATCCTAATCATTGTTTCTAAACCTTATATTTACAAAGCCCACCAAGTAGCCTAAAGCTTATCTTTACGATCATTTCATTGCCCCTTAGCATTCTAATGCTTCCAACAATGCAGCAGTAGTTTAGCAACAACATTCGACCTTGGTTTAACCCAAATTATACCAACATTGAGTAGGTTTTAAACTTTTCTTTTGAATGCATTGCATTTTCTATAGAATGTCCTCATAATTTTGAATGGTATTCACAATGTGCATTGATGTCGTACCATTTAGGATAAGGAGGTTTGTAGGAAAAAATATGTATAGGAACAAAAATGTGATTCTAGAATAAGAGAGAGTACAGTTCCTTATAAATAAATGGGATCGAATTGAATTAGCAATTCTTTCTATCCTTTCGTGGTTTTTTCTTAGTATGGGCATCGAAAGATGGCAAGGTATTACTGGAAAAACCAACATGGTTAGAGGGCGGACTAATTATGTAGTTGTAAAATTCGGTGGCTTTACTTCAATCATGTGACTAGGCTAGGAATTGAAATATATATCTAGCAATGTGGTTGCTCCAATCTGTAAGTCTTCAGGTGCCAAAGGTTAGGTTGAAGGCATTGGTAACTCTTAGAGATAACCTAGAAAAACTCTGACAATTTTTGTCAATTTGAATGATTTTTCCTTTATCTTTCGCATCTTATGTCCCATTTCTTTAACTATTCCCTTTAAGGCATTTATTCATGCTTCTAATCAATCTCCCAAACTCTGATTTTCTAGATTCATCAAGGATGAGGATGCTCATAGGCAAAGTTCCTTATTATCTCATAAGGACCCTCAACCATTTTTATTAGTCTATTAACAGACTTTCTGTTCCACAGACTTTATGACCAAACTCTTCTTAGATGGATTCTAATGTGCTGACTCTTGCCTCTGAATTATCATACATGTCTTGGTCCTTTAAATGCAATGAATGGAATAAATTTAGCACATCATAGAAATTATGAATGCACGAATATATAAACAAATGAATTTGTGAACCTTACAAATGCGACTGAATTTACAATTTTATATGAAATATGGATGTCGTGCAAAAATTGAAAAGAAAAAATCCTAAGACTATCTTTTCTTTTTTCTTTAGCAAACCCGAATGCTTCAAAATTTTGATAAATTTGATTTTTATTTTTTCCTTTTCTTTATTTTCCTTTTTTCTTCCTTTTTCTCTCTTTTTTTTTTTTTGCTTTTCATTTTTTTATTTTTTTCAAAAAGAGAGCTTTTTTTACTTAAGAAAGAATCCATGAAGTTTATTTTTTTGGTCATAGAAATTTTTATCAAAATGAATTAGCCACTGCCAAAAATTGCTCAAAAAAATTCATCAAAATATGATAAATCAAGGTGAGAAATAAACAAAATAAAAATAAAATTTATCAAAGCAACACAATGTATGTTTACTTTTATCAAGAAAATCAAATTATAAAAGTAAAATATTATAAGTGTTCCCCCATGTGTACCTAGTTCGATAATTGCCAAAACCAAGTATGGTTGTCACTAGGTGAAGCCTTTTCAATTTATTACATGATGTCTGGGTTAGACATCTAAACAAGTTCTCGAATTAATCCCTGAGTCTGAAAAGAACTAACGAGGTACCCTAATCCTTATTCATCACGGATTTATGTCAGAAAGAATTCAATTCAAGTATGAATATTTTCCATGCTCGTAACTAGGCTAACACTTCGAGCAGGCATACAAATTTACACCCAATAGATTATTCACTAACCCAGATAGAGGTTAACACTTCAGAAGGCAAAGCTACTTCATCCCCTTCAAAAATATTGGGTAACCTATGCCCCATTCATATGCTTAGAGAAGAATCTTATGGTATGCATGTGTACACTATGTTGGAGGGGGACAAACAAACCTTTTATGACTTGACAATTTCATAACAAAACCCTTATCCTGAATGGCCCATAAAAATAATGCTAAATGAAATAAAAGGTTTAGTGAAAAGTATGAACAATAGACTAGAATTTCCATATAAATAAAAAAAATTATATATCAAGGATTATAAATACTAATAAAGACTAAATTAATTAAAATTTGGTTAACATGTAATTAATTTTAGGCCTGACTCTCTAACCTATCCCTAATAGAGTCGCCAAGTTGTCACAATCCTAACAAGCCAGACCCCTCGCTCTTATTTAAATTTATATGTCATTATTTTTTTCATTTTTAGGGGCCACATCATTACTATTTTTCTTATTTTTGGGGATCAAGTTGTTAAGATGAATTACTCACTCAACTTAACCCTAAGTCTTTACGAAATGACCATTTGCCTTGGAGTTGCCACCAATCAATTTTGGCTAAGTCACCTACCAAAATTCATATTTTAAGGGTTATGAAACCCTTAAGAACAAACTCCAAGGTCCGCAAAACCACTAGAGATCGCATCAAATTGTTTGGGAGTCAGTTATAATCATGAGTAAGGATCAATCCCTCTCATGACACCTAGTAATCGGTACCTTGTTAATCACGTGTTAATTTAAATTGAATTTTTATCCAGTTTCAATATCTTTCATTTAATTCTAATTCCCATATTTCAAAAATTTTCAAATCCTAAATTTATTATTTCGTATAAAAAAATCAAGTTTTTAATATTTTTAAAGTCAAAATATCTTTCACACCTTTTCAAAGGATCAGAGGAATTCGAAAAGCCAAAATATCTTCTACATTCCACTGGATGATCATAGGAATATGAAAGGTTTTGTTTTTACAAAATTCAAAAAATCTCGAATTTACTCAATAGAAAAAGATATCTCGTTATTAAAACAATCCGCAAAACCCGTTCCATAGTTTGGAAGACATTACATGTACCATTTTAACATCAAAGACATTGCCTTGATTTTTTTAAAAAAATTTTATTTCATTAAAAATAATAAAACCCTATCCTAAGATTCATCTTAGTTGAAGAGACCAAAATGTCCTCTAAAGTATATCTTTGACATAAAAGTATTCTAGTGACCCAAAAAGACTCAGTTCTAAGGTATATTACTAAAATATCCCTAAGGTATACCTTCGATGTGAAAGTATTTTAGTAATCTAAAAGAGTCAATGACATCATAAATGAATGAACCTATACCTACATTGCACCTTCGACATAAAAACATCCTAGTGATCACATAGGACTTAGTTTTATTGTTAATTACTAAAATCTCTCTCAGGTCTACCATCGACGTGAAAGTATTTGGCAACCTTAAAAAGCTCAATAACTTCATAAAAAGATGAACCTATCCCTATTATACACTTTTAACATGGAAATATCTTGGTGATCATAAACAACTCAGTTTTAAGGCAAATTACTAAAATATCCTTAAGGCCTACCTTCATCATGAAAGCATCTCGGTAACCTTAAAGGACTCGATAATGATATAAAATTACAATTTTACCCTAAATGGGTTTCTTTGACATCAAATATGACTTAAACTATAAAAATTACTAGTAAGTCCCTAAAATTTTCAAAATTACATATTAGCCCCAAAAAGGCTAAAAATGCTAGAAATATTCTTAAATGACCAAAATACCCTAAATGGATAATTTGATGTGAGAAATGACTTTTTTAACCCTACAAACTAGGTTTTACCCAAAAGGTCACTAAACTTTCTTAACTTTGCAAAGAGGTCCCTATATCATAGATAAACACTAAACTCATCAAAATCAACATGAAAATCATACCAAAAATCACAAGGAACATTCAACCAAATATCTTTGGTCTTGGAGCAATATTTTTCCAATTTTGCAAGTAAGCCCCTAAACTTTGTAAAATTATAAAAAGATCCTTAAAGCATTAAAAATGTTTGAAATGCATTTAAACATAGTTAAAATGCATGAAAAATGCTCCCAAAGGTCTACCAAGCTTTCAACCAAGCTTTGATGGCTGTGGAATAATTTTTTTCATTTTTGCAATTTGGTCCCTTACAAAATAGCATAAAAAAATCAAAAACTTCACAATATAAACATACAAGATTAGGCCAAGCTTTGAAACACCTTTCCAAGGCCTTTTCAAATTTTAGGTAAATTATTTTTAGACTCTCAACTTTCAAGTATCACAAAATACTCTCTAAATGTCATGAAAACAAATAAGACAATATATTCGAAGGCCATAACATATTTAGCCATCACCAATCTACCAAGGAAAAAAATTTCAACATGTCTACATGAATAATCAATACATATCCTAATTTCTACCAAGCTTACATCATCATCAATATGTAAGAAATCATGAAATATGGACATATGAACATAATTTATCACTAATTAATCATGAAAATATGAAGGAAAATACCATGAAATTATATAATACTATGCTAACATCAATTTCACAACAAAATATATTTTCTTGATGAAAATCATATTATTGTTAGGAAAAATCAAATCTAACAATTAAATTAAGAAAATTGCTTATGGATTTCACCAGTTAGCCTTTAAGCATGGATTAAAATCCATAAGCTCAAGTGATCATTAAGCTTACTAAAAGGAAGAAATATGAATGCTATAAACAAATCAAAGTTGTTGTAAGCGAAAATACCTTTAAAGCTTCTAAACATAGAAAAAACTCGAATTATTTTTTGCTATGAAAACATTAACCTCAAAATGTTTAAAGGGAGAGGATTTGGCCAAGGGTGAAAAAAAAACCCTTGGCTGAAATTTTATCTCTTTTTTTAATTTTATTTTTATTTTATCAAATTTGCTTGATATTTTTTCAAGAAAAGAATTCATTAAATAACTTTTATCATCTTATATTGCTCATCATATATGAGTCATAAGGCTATGCATAGCCTTCATGACTCACCATGGTGAGTCACCATGATAAAGTTATTCTCAGTAGCATAATTAAAATTAAACTAAATTAGTTAGGAAAAAATTCATTCCCAAATAATTAATTCTTATCCAATTCCAAAATTAAAATAAATATAATCAAAATTTGAAAAATGAATCAAATGAATAAAATCATAATTACAAAAAATTTTAATTGGAAATTTAATGAAAAGATGAGTGGAAAGAATTAATTTGTAGCAAATTAAAATTCACATATTCATGAAATAAAATTTCACATAATAAATTCAATTAAAAATTTAATAAAAATAGGCTTGTTGGGCTTATTACAAAATACATATAGGCTTATTAGACTTGTTGGAAGATTAATAAGCCTATTAGGCCCATTAGTAAAACTTGAAAGTTTTAAGCCCATCTAAATGAAAACAAAAATTTGGCCCATTAAAAAATAGAATTAATAAAGTTTCCACACAAAAATTTCAAAAGGAATTTTTTGAAAAATTTTATGTGCAACAAAAAGCAATTAAAAATTTAAACTCGTACAATTTTATGAGAAAAATCTTTATAGAAGAAAATTGATATTTAATAAAAAAAATGAATTGGAATTTCA
>JBBYHL010421536.1:0-20624 GCA_038381835.1 Adansonia madagascariensis
TATATTTCCTCATCAGTTTCATGGATTTTAAATGTCATTACTATATTGAAAGTTACTACAATTATGCTATAAACTTTTATAGCTTTTTCCTAATTTTCTTTCTTTTTTCCTCCTTTTTTTGAATCATGTTAATTCGTTTAATTATCCTGTAAATCTTTATTTAAGCAAGATAAAAAATATTTCTTGTCACAATTGATGAGCAACTACAAGAGTTGAATCGTAAGTTTGATGATAGGGTAATGGAGCTTTCAAGTTTAAGCTCTTTTTTGGTTTCTAAAGACGGTTTTAACAATGACAATTTGCAATCTTGTGGAAAAAAAAAATATCATCCTACGAATTTTAGTGAGCAAGAGAAGGCCTTTTAAGCTTCAATTGAAGCATTTTATTGTTAATACTTCAAACAACCAGAGTTGCAAAATCTTTCAACTATACCTAACTGATGTTGAGCTTTGGTGGAAACAGAAAAAAGTCTTAAAGTTCATTACTTGCTTGATTCGTTAATTTGACTAATCTTGATTTTTTTAAATTCTAAAATCACATCAAAATAATCATTTTTGAAAATACTCAATACTAGATTTGCTCAATTGATGATAATTTCTTGTAAACAGTATATGGTAATTTTTATTAAAAGAGAAATTGCTAAAAGCTTCACTTTAGAGTCAATCATTTTTAATTTAAAGTCTTTAAAAGAACAAAGAGATGCACTTTCAGAACGAATAATTATTGAGTTTGTGTTTAAATTTAGTTTTATTTATAATTTATTTTGAGCTTTGTATATATTACATTTTTTAATATGGATGCATTAAAATTATATAATTTTTTAAAGTGTATATGATGTAACAAATAAAATATACTTTAATCACTCCAAAATTTTAGTTGAAGATTTGCTAATCATTATAAGAAAGGTTTTATACATGATTGTCCTAAAAATATTTTTTAAAATTAATTAATATATTTTTTATAATAATAAATTAAATGCAAAATCGATAATTATTTATCACTTTTAATACATTATATGAAGATATTACTAGATATAATAAATTTAAAAGCAAAATCCTTACACAAATTGCTTTGCTACAACAGAAAGTGTTATAAGATTATAATTATCATCCAATCTACCGTTGTTGGCATTGGTGTCCAAATTTCATCTTTTTTCGTGAATGTGAACTCTATCTCCATTTTCGATGGTATTTGGCGCTGGAATAACCCCTCCAACCCTGGGATGCTTGTCCATTATATATTCCCAATCCTCCCAACATACCAAGCTCCTTGGCACTTAATTCTTCTATGTTTTTGTCAGATATTCAGGTTTGAATGAAAACACAGCCAACTCCCTGCTGGCCTCTCTCCCTGTAAACATCGAATAAGGCCCTCCACCTTCATGCTCATAAAACACCTTGAAAAGTGAAATGAAATCAAAATTTTACATTTTCCCAATCAAACAATAGCAAATCAAATATAGAAATAAAAGCCATTTATAAAAACCGAAACATTTAGTAAATTCAATCAATTAAAATGAGAAAAAAAATTGTGGATTTATTACGTGGAGCAAGAGATTCTGTTGAATCTAGCCTTTGGTGGCAATTAGGAGATGTTTATTGGGTCAGAACCATTGTAAGCTCTCAACTAACTCTTCTGCAACATCACCCAGCTGAATTGGCTCTTGTTGCGGCTGCTGGCGGAAATCTTCCAGACCCAAAAACATGCTGCACACTATTTTGTAGACAGCAACCATCATGGCAAGGATTGTTAAGAATGTAGTCGAGGATAGCCCTGTCGCCGCCTCTATCACCGTCGAATAATGTATCCATGATTTTTTTTTTTTTTTATTTTCTTCTCCTCACTCTCAATTCTCAAAAAAAAAAAAAAAAAAGATGAATTCAGGAGTTTGGATCCATTCGTTTGTTTTTCAATCATATAATATATAATATATATTTATAATTTATATCTTAAAAAATAAATAAATAAATTTAATATTATAATAACGTATAAATATTAAAAATATATTAAATTTAATATTAAGTTATTAAAAATTAAAATTAAAAAAAGCTAAAAATATATAAAATATAAATGGGTCGGTACAGAATTTATATTTTTTTTTTTCAAAAGAAAGCTAGCTATTCATTTGCTAGGAGACTCTGAATTTGGAGCTAAAAAAGGTTCACTTGTCCAGAAGTCATACACGGCTAAATTCAACTCTTGTAAATAAGTGAAAAGACGGATAACAAATCTTTATCTACAGACACCGCAGAATTTCATAACACAAAAACTATAACTATTAACTATAACAATTTGCTTTCCTTTGACATAAATTTCTTAAAAAAAAAAAAAGATCCTACGCTTTTATTGTCCCACAATGGATCCAGCCTCGTCACACTGGCGTTGCAAAAGTCCTATTTTAATTTTCATGAAAGTAGCGAAAAGCAACGTAGGGAACTTTGATTTGTGGGCTGGGCTTGTGGACCTGACCGGCCTTGTCGGTTAGTAATTCAAAATGTTTATCCATATTTTTAGTTATGGTAAAATAAAAATGTTTTCCATCAACTTCTCACAGTGGCGTTGCCAAAAAAAAGGGGATTTGAAAACGCTCTTTGTCAGCTCTGCTTAACTCTTTTCCCCAAGATCTCTCCAGGTTCGTATTTGCATTTTCTTTTTTTGAATTTTGATTACAGTCATGATTTTATAATGGGAATTTCAAATTTAGGGTTTATTTTATGATATGATGTTCCTTAGCTATAATTTTCTATTCAATCAAACCCGCTTTAAAAAGTTGGTTTAATCAAGTGTAACTTTCTGAAGGTTGTTTCTCTTTGTAGCCCCTTTTTATGGATCCAGAAGCTGCACGAACTGCCCGAGAATCTCTAGATCTGGTATTTCACATGTCAAATATTCTTGATACGGGACTTGATCGGCATACCCTCTCAGTCCTCATTGCCCTCTGTGACTTGGGTTTGAACCCTGAGGCTTTGGCTGCTGTTGTCAAGGAACTCCAAAGAGAACTTCCACCTCCATTGCCATCTTCTTCATCTCAAGTACCTTAACCAGGTTTCTGTTTGTGGTATTTTCTAGTAAACTTAGGAGTGATGCCAAAGATGTTTGGGTTTAATTTGTTTTGACTGCTGTCTTGCAATTGAAATTTCCTTAGGTTTTCTCATCTTGAACATAATTATGCTTAGTATGTATATTCATTTCAGGGCTCCATCACCTTGTGCTTACTCTCTGGTCCTGGTTCCCTCTTACTATGTTTGATTCATTATCTTCACTACCTTGAATTGTCTTTTCTTCATTGTGTTGGAGCATATGAATTTGTTGCCAGATGTTGCATTTGGTTTGGATTTCTGAGAAATGGCTGCTGTATTGCCTTTCCATTGAAGGAATATTTACGGTCTTGTCCTAACTCCCCCTTCAGTTTGCTGAGCTTTGCTGGGTTTATTTAGTTTATTAGTGTTTTCTGCCTCTTGACATGCCATTGATCAAGGAGGCAGGGTAGGACTTGTGCAGATAGAAAAATAATTACCGAACGATAGCTCACTGATTAAAATTTAGCAAGAAATTTTGGCTATTTGTAGCTTTCTTTTCTACATTTTAAGATTTTTTTTTCTTCAGTTTACATCATATCTTCTGCTTTTTTATTTCTTTAATTCTTTAACTTATGCTGTCGCTAAAGTATCTTTACTACCATCGACTCTACAAATGAGTGTCTTTATTGAGTTGGATAATCAGGATGTATTTTTGTCCAAGAAAGCATGTGAAACCTGCTTCCAGAACAACCAGGCAAAAAGTTTAGTGTCTACTCCTTACAATAATGTTCCACTTATTACATAAAAGCAGTAGAGATCAAATCCGTTCGAAATGTACTACTATTAACAATAAATCTTAAATTCTTAAACTAATGAAATATAGGTACTTTAATTACAAATTCTGCAAAAACAGTTTTTTTTTTTTTTTTTTCTAAATTTGCTATTTGAATTAAAGTCTTTTGTTTTATGTCACTTCTTTACCTAATCTTATCCATCTTTTTCTTTCAATTTTAACTGCTTGTTGATGATGTTTGAGAGGCTAGTATTGGTTACTGAACTTTGCAAAATACTCGTAGTGCATGTACGGTAACTATAACTTAATAGTGATTGGCATTGCATGTCAGTTAGGGAGAACAAGAAAATCAACCACAACTGGGGAAACGTGAAGAAATACTAAAAAAAATATCAGAAGTTAGCGCTATTTGCTTTCATTTGATGGGGATAAATTTTTCTGTTTCTTGTGCCATTTAGAAGTTATGTTCAATTGAATTGAAAAAGGATTAGAGCGTAGTCACCTCCTCATGCATGCGCAGGCAGACACATGCATACGCATATGCATCTAGAGCATGTAAACACGATGAGATACATCCTTGTCTGTTATTCATATTGTATGTTTGTGATATAAATATTATCACATTGTAGATAATCCTTTTGTTTGAAGGTTCAAAGGAATGCTAGCATCAAGGTTATATGACCAAATTCATGGAGAATATGTTGTTATTTTGTTATAGCTAAGAGCATTATGTTGCTGTCTTTGTCCTGTTCCAAGCTGGTACATTTCTTATTGGAACTAGTTATCTTGTGCTCTATGTTGAAGGAAAAAGTGCCAAACTGGTTCATTTCTTTTAGGTAGATTTTCTGATTTTGTCTTCTACTACCTGTTGAAAAAGTGAATTTACAAAAAAGAAAACAAAGTTGGTGCACTGAAATGTTCTTGTTATCTGTCCTGCAGAAAGCTTACTGATGGAAAACATAGCTATTAGATATCCCGTTATATTTTCACTATTTTTTTTTAATCAAAATGTAATGTGAAAAACTGAATGCAATTGACCATTTTCATTTTCACAAGATATACTTTTGAGAACCAAATGACTTTTGCATAAACAAAGAAACTTATTTCTTAGAAACTAAAGATAAAATTGGAAAGAGCATGCTTTCATTAGCTGTATGAGCTGGGAAACTTTTTTTTTTTTTTTTTTCTGTCGAGCATGTTGAGATCTTCATTACAGACTTTTTGAGAAGAAAAGTAGCAATTACAAATGTGCAAATATTGCTTTAGACTTTGGAGGAATGCCCTCATATTCACAGAGGGAGTCCTATCCATAGCTTGAGATTCTGTGTCTTTCTGGTTTATTCAGTAGAGTTACTTTTGCCCTTGAAAAAAAATTTATCAGGCTTGCAATTCATCTTTCACTCCCTTTATTGGATGATGATATTTAGATTTACCCCCTTTCTATTGGTTTCTGAACCTTGGTCTGACTCTAGCAGGTTCTTATATTGGGTGTGGGTCGTTTTGCCTAAATGGTGTGGCATTCTATATATTATTGATCGTATATTTATTTTTATATTTTATGTACTATTCCAGGCTAAAACAGAATAAAATGAGCATTTTTATTTTGTTTTACATCCTGCATATCTTTCTCAGCCTTGGGCAGAATAGCAGAGCGAGTACTAGTAGCATTTTTTTTTTTTAAATCCTCCATATTGTATATTTATTTTTAGAGTGATCTCACCAACACCGATGTGATGGGGCAAAGATGAGGGGCATCCAAATCCCCGGGAGCTGCAAAAATAGTCATCAGAGTGACTCAACTAGGATTAACTTTCGTTTCTTCATCTCCTGAAGCAACTTAACCCCCTCTTCTTCCAATACTAAGTAGAGCGTTATCATCAATGTCCATGACCAATCTTAAAATTCCATAAGAATAAACTATAAGCACCCTCTAAATTTCCCATTTCCCTCAGCTCGGCAATCACTTTATTTCAACTGAAAACATCTCTTTTTTTGTGGCATTTTATCAAACACCAAATCAGCAATGATAGTTTTCATAGAATCCATCCAAATTATTTTGACCCATTCAACCATGGCTCCTGCACAGCGATGTATAATTTTACCTTCTGATTCCAAGGAGTCTCCACATGTTTTATGTTTTTTGGAGAAGGGGAAGCCATTCGTATTATAAGGTAAATGCAATTATCCGAAGAAAATAAAATCAACCATAGAATTCATAAAAACAATGAAATATACTGATCTCATCCAACAAGAAGGTTTAATTTTCCTTAGTTTTTTTTTTCCAATGAGTGCCTTTAGATTATTCCTTAAGGTTAGTGAATATATAACTTATAGTAACATAATAATTTAATTTTATTCAGTAATTTTAATGCATTGAGTGAAAATATTCCTAATGTAATAATTTTAAAAACTGTCCTTAAAACAATAGTTAAAAATTATTTTATCTTTCTACGCATAAACAAATTAAATAATGAAATAGTTACTAGAAATGTGTGTGAAAAAGAAAAGAAGACATTATTAACTCAAATGCCATGTTGGTAAATCGGCATGCAAAGAAAAAACAGGAAAAAATAAATAAATTAAAGGTACACTTGAGTTTTCCCGGATCACCATGCCTCGATTGTTATCGAATGCACCGTAAATTGGTGTCGTCTTTGGCTGTGTTTGGCGATGGTGTCGATGGAACGGAGATGAGAAAGAAACGAAAAAAATAGAAAAGATCAACTGATACTCAATTCACATGCCGATGCCCATTGATTTTGTGGCAAGAGGCTTTTGAAACATAAAGAAACTTGGGTTCAAGTCATAACAGCTTCACCCAAATTTCAAGGAGAAAACAAACATAAACTCAATTCGACGTCAGCAACTTGGACAATTAACGGAGTTCACATAGCATCGAATAATAGAATACCTCATTGAAGGAAGAAAAATTTAGAAGTCTCCCTATTTGTAAATAAAATTGTTAATCTACTCCACCTCGAAAAAGAAAAGAAGAAAAAGAAAAAAACTCCCGTAAATGAGTTTTTGTTAGTTTATTTTTAATATTGTTTTAGAATAATTGGTATTTGTTAAGAATTTTAAGAATGGTGTTGGGGCTGTATTCCTATTTATTTAAGTTAAACAAACTTATTCATAAAGATTAAATATATTTATGAACGATTAAAAACTTGTTCACATGAATAATATACATATAATATTCAATCAAATAAAAATAAATTATAATATCTATTATCTATTACCATAGGTGAAAGCGATCCCTTCCACCAATAATTAATCCAATTATAGGGCAGTTGCTTATCAAGCAATTTTTTTTTTTTTTATTAAAAGAGAAGAAAAAGAAAGAGGGAAAAGAAGGGAAGGGGAGGGAAGATTAAGGAAAGAAGGATTTATATGTAATGGTAAGATGAGAATTCTCATCAAGGTTTGAGAAGATTAGACCAGTAGAAGGAGGGAGGATTGAAGAAATTAGTTAATTCTGTCATTGAAAAACCATTATTTACAAAAGTTGTGTCTATAACAGCATACATCTTCATAATTTTAGGCATTTACAGAATAATGCTAATTAAACAATAGTTGTGGTTACTCCCCTCTGCCAGTTACCATAACAGTATTTCCTCTAGTTGCTGGAGTTGACATGTGGATATCTCTGAATTAAGCCACCTTTCCCTACTGTCATCTCATTCAACTTGGACTTGTGCTCCTTCCTTGCTTCCAAAATCATAGGATTACTATTCTTTTCGATCTCTTCTCCCAAAAGTTTGCTCCCATATTTGCTAGTCTCGATCTTTATCACATTTTCCTCCCCTTCATTTGATCCTTGTCCCTAAGGATTAAAATCTAGAAACTGAGATGTAAGCACAGACTAATCTTCCCATGTAGCACTTTATGGGCAAAAGTTTCAACCATTCAATCAGTAGCTGAGTGACAGCTTGATTATTTTTCTTGACGATTCTCTTATCAAGGACTGTAACTAGATAAAATTTAGGCTGACCTTCGTCATTAACATCTGGTGGAGCAGTTCAAATAAAAGCCTTACTTCCAACCTTCTTTAATTGGCTCACATGAAAAACTGGATATGATTTAGAAGACTCTTGTAGTTGTAACCTGTAAGCAATAACCCATACTTTAGTAATAACAGGATACGGTCCATAAAACCTGGAAGACAATTTCAAAATTTTCCTTAGAGCGAAGGATGATTACTTGTAAGGTTATAGCTCAAGGTAAACTTCATCTCTAGGCTGAAACTCCCTTTCACTTCTCCTTTTGTTAGCATAATATTTCATTCGATGCTAGGCCTTCTCTAATTGATCAACCAAGAGCTTACTCAATTGTTCTCTCTCCTTTAATAATTCCTTAGCCATGGAAACTTTAGTAAGAAAGCTAGGAGGTTGGTACCTGTATAGTGCCTGAAATGATGACATCCCAAAGACAGTGTGATGGCTAGTATTATACCAACATTCTGCTAACGAAATCCATTTACTCCAAGTCTTGGGTTTAAGGATGCACATATATGTATTGCTCCAAACACTGATTCAATCTCTCAAATTGGCCACCGGTTTTAAGATGATAAGCAGTACTTAAGTGAACATTTGAGCCAAGCAATCTCATTAATTCTTGCCAGACATTGCTAATAAAAATTCGATCACTATATGAAATCATTGCAGTAGAAGTCCATGGAGTTTGAAAACTTGGTAAAGGTAGAGCTAGGCAACCTCTAAGGATATGAAAGAGAGAAGAAGTGCGCATATTTGTTGAATTTTGTCAATGATCATATCATACTTTGAGATAAGGGTAGACCTTCAATGAAGTCCGTTGTTATGATCTCCCAACATCTTTTAGGCACTAGTATGGTCTACAGTAAGCTTGTATAAGAAAGATGTTCATTCTTGTTTCTCTAACAAGTGTCATATTGGAAGATGTACTCTTTTATTTGTTCCATCATTCCAGGCCAGTAAAAGTAGAGCATGGTTCTATAGTTGTTGGCCTGAACTCTCGAATGGACTTCTTAGGGAGCATCGTGCAACGTTTGAATTAACTGCTCCCTCAATTGCCCATTGCTTCCCATATATACTAGATGTTTATATCTCAATGCTCCAGGGTATAAGAATAATGAGAACTCTCATTAGGTGAGATTGTTAATGCTCTTCTCTATTGCAGCTTCTTCATTTTCATAGCTCCGCTCTACATGCTTCTCCCAAGCAGGAACTATAGTGACTGCAATTATGTTTTAAAGTAGTGCTTCTCCTCAAACTGTCAAGATAAAGCATCTGCAACCTTGTTAGTAACACCTTGTCTATATTGATGGTATAAGCTAGTCCCAGTAGCTTAGACAGCCCTTTTGTTGACTAATTGTAGTAAGTTTTTACTCCAGTAGGTACTTAAGGGCCTCATTGTTAGTTTTAATAATAAAGGTGCTCCCCTCCAAATAGTATCACCATTTTGTTACTACCATCAAAATCGCAAGATACTCTTTTTCATGGATGGAGTAATCAAGGTGTCTCAGACTAAGGATCTTACTTCGATAGGCTACAGGTTGACCCTCTTAGGGCACGATGGCTTCCATACCATTTCTACTTACATCTATCTCTAAACAAAAAATCTTGAAGAAATCAGGTACTGCCAACACCAGTGCTGCTCAAATGGTTTTCTTGAGCTGACTGAAATCTGTTATTGCCATAAGACTCCACTAGAAATTATCTTTTTTTAACATATCAGTAAAGGGTTTACTGATTTGAGCTTATCTTTCTTTGAATTTCCTGTAATACCCTGTTAAGCCCAAAAAACTCTTAAGGGACTTAAGATTTTTAGGCAAACTCTAGTTTGTCATAAATTCCACCTTTGCAGTGTCAGTAGATACATTTTTTGCTGATAGAATGTGGCCTAAGTATTCCACCTCACTCTGGCCAAAAAAGCACTTGCTTCTTTTTGCATACAACTGGTTAAATCGCAACATATCTAAAACAACTTGTAGATGCTGCAAGTGTTTCTTAAGAGCTGCACTATGTATTAGTATATCATCAAAAAAGACAAGCACAAACTTCGTCAGATATTAGGAAAAAAAATATCATTTATCAATGCTTGGAAAGTAGATGGAACATTAATAAGACCGAAAGGCATTACCTTAAATTCGAAGTGACCATGGTGGATTTGAAATGGTGTCTTGTAAATTCTTTAGGCCAGACTCGGATCTACCAATACCCTATTCTCAAGTCAATTTTAGAGAAAATTGTAGCCCCTTTGAGCTCATCCAACAGATCTTTTACAAGTGGAATGGGAAATTTGTCTTTCATAGTTATTGCATTCAATTATATGTCATCCACAAAGAGCCTCCCAGTCCAATCTTTCTTCTTAAATAGCACACAAGGAGAGGCGAATGGACTTTTACTTGTATGAATAACTAAAGCCTCTAGCATCTCATTTATCTGTTTCTCCAGTTTTGCTTTTTGATGAAGAGGAAACCTATATGGCCTAAGGTTAACTAAATGTGCCCCTGGTTTCAATGAAATACCATGATCGTAAACCTTACTGGTGGTAATGACTTTGGTTCTTCAAATACATTTAAGTAACCATTGGGTAAGGTTTTTATCTTCACAGGAAAATCTCAATCACCATTTTCCAGGTTGAGCATGTATAATGCACCAATCAAATTTGTGTCCTTATCCACGAGTTTGCTATTAAACTGCTGACCTTTTAGTATAATTTGCTTGCCTTCCTTACGGAATGACACTAACAGTGCATTAAAGTCAAAATTTAGTGGGTTGAATTTTATCATACAATCTACACCCAAAATCATATCACTTCCACCCATAAGAAGAACTTTCACGTCATGAGTCAATAAATGGCCTTGCATTACCTATTCTAGTTGTTTACGTTTGGCATTATTGTAAAGCTTGTCTCTATTTGCAATTGTGATTGATAAAGGCTGGGTGTGAAGCATTTCTACCTCTTCTTTGGCACACTCCTGCGTTATAAAGCTGTGGGTACTACACCACTATCAATTAAAACACTACTAGGCTTCTCTGTTAAGCTCCCTTGAATTCTTATGGTGCTATGCCTCACGATGCCAACTAGGGCATTGATAGACATTTCCAGTTCTCCATCGAGTTTGCCTTATTACTCTCCTAGATCTTGACTCTCTGCTTATTGTTTATCTTCTTCTTCTATTAACTCTGACTTTTCTTCATCCATGATAAGTGAATCCAACTACTTGCCGTTACAAATATGACCAGGCATATATTTATCACCAAACCTAAAACATAAAGTACGTGTTTTTCTTTGTTCAACAAGGATGGCAACTGGTGTCGGTTTATGTGTTTAGTTAAGAGGTATAAAATGTGGTTTTTGATTGGTGTTATAATTGGTTTTAGGTATCATAGGTCTGTGTATTTTATTTTCTAGCCCCAAGGATAGCCCATGGAGTCTGGCCTGCCTATATGCAGCTGCCAAGGTACGTGGCTCATGGGCAAGTTTGAGCTCCTCCTTTAACCCACTAACAAAGCTTAAGATAAAATGTCTCAGGTAAATAAGAATTAAACTACAATACATAAGGTTTAGATTCCTCAAATCTCTTTAAATAACCATCTAAGGAGCCTTTTTGTGCTAGTTTGTTAAATTCCTCAATAACATTTAAGTGAGACTTATCACAAAACCTTTGATAAAAGTCTTTGCTAAAATTCCAGCCAACTCACTTGAGGTTTCTGTATCAGGTAACCATCGAACCATATTTCTGCCTTCCTGTCAGATACATCGTTTTTATCTGTAACTTCTAATGATCCATAATGTTAAGCAAAATATTTGTGACATTTCTGTACTCAACCCTTGGTTAGTGCCATCAAACAGTAGTAATGCTATCTTTGGCCTTGGGATTAAAGCCTGAAGATCATTGTTCTAGCTACCGTCGATAGCCCCTCCCATGGTTTTTGAAGGTAAATTAGGTGACCCTATCAAGGCTCGATCATTACCCAGTGGGTTCTTTAACAAAATTCCAGGATTATTTTTTTTACAACACTGCGTTCTCTAAGTGTGCTTATTCCCCTTCTTGCTTACCATGGTAAGTATTTGCGAAATAAGAAATAAATCTGACGGAAAGAAAAAAAAAAAGGGCATTAAGAGACCCTCTTGCCCCAATCCTAAACACTCTAAGATTCTTTTTCAAATCTGCTCTTATTTTGAGTCAAGAGATAGATAAATAGACATATCCTATTGCACTGAGGGGGTCGAAGACCAAGAAATGAATTATATATCAGCCAAGCACTCTTATTATGGCTAGATCCAATCTCCTGGCCCCTGCAGAAAGGAAAAAGAATTTCACATTCTTCTTTTCGGAAAGGGAGAATTAGAAAAATACTATTGATCACAGCTTTCTCCAGACCGCTGGGAAAAGCAAAAAAAAAAAAAAGGCTCAAATGTTACGATCCTTCCATCACCCCAGAATGAAAAGGGCGATCTCGTAGTTCTTGCATGTTTTTCTTGCTCATCTATAATAGTGATCTAAAAAAAGCGCTTACCTTCTACCTTAGTTTGATAGTTTAAAGGGATAGCTACTTCTTTTTCTCTCTTTTGCGCCAATAAGTCCACAAGCTTGCTAAATACTCCTAATTCTCTGTTAATTTAGTTTCAATCCTAACCCTTTGTTCCTCCCACCATTTAGGAATGGTAATGTCCACTATTTTAAGATCTTCTAGTTGGTTCTACAAGGACTCCGGCTCCTGTAGGGTGTTGAATTGGGTTCCTTCCGCCATCGCTGGTTGAAGCTTATGCTTTTCCAGCTTGTGTGGTTGAGTCAGCATGGCTCTGACCAGAATTGTAGTGGAATGTTAAGATGAAGATTAATATTTTAAGGTCTGAGAAGATTAGACTAGAAGAAGAAAGGATAGAAGAATTTGGTTGATTCTTTCATTGAAAAACCGTCGTTTACAATATTTGTGTCTCTAACAGCACACAATTTTATAACCAATTCCTAGATTCTATGCATTTATAGAATAGTGCTAATTTCTTTTAGTTGCCGAAGCTGCGTGTAGATATCTCTGAATTAGGCCACCTTTCCCTACTGTCATCTCATTCAACTTGGACGTGTGCTCTTTCTTTGCTTCCAAATTGATTTGATCACTCTTCTTTTCAATCTCCTCCTCCAAAAGTTTGCTTCCATATTTGTTAGTCTCAATCTTCATCACATTATATATTTGTGTTGCATTCATTTTATTTTGTCTTATAGTCATATTCAAAATATTATATATTTATTTGATATATTAATAATTTATTTTATATAAATTTTAATATATTTGTATATTTATGTCGTGTTATTTTTTGTGTCATGTTTTTAGTTATTTTCCTAAATTGTATAATTATGTCATGTTTGAAATTGACAAATCTAATTAACACAGTTAAAAAAACTCTTAATTTTGTGTTAAGTTTGAGTAATCAAGTTATTTTTTTTTTTAATAAATAGGATCATTATATTTTTTGTTTTTATTTTATTGTATTAAAAAAATACTAATTGATAATGATGGGTAAAAATTAAACATTGAATAATAATATAAGATTGGCTAATGTAAGTTAAAGTTTTTTTTTTTTTTTTTACAATTTTTGGGTCTTGGATCAAAATAAAAATATTATGATGATTAAATGGTAAAAAAAAAAAAAGTTAAACTCTGTTATGAGTTATGAGTTATTATATTATAATAATAGTTGTTGGGTTTATATTTTGCTATTTTTATAACTCTTAATATGAAAATAAACGATGAATATTAACATAATCTAAATAAATTAAATTTTGATATTCACGTAACCTTTTACATATAAGGTACATTTTTTAAACATCTTGAAATATGAAATGCATTTAAATCTTAAATAGCGACAATAACATACTTTAATCTGCTACAAAATTTTACGATCTCCTTTTTTTTTTTTCTTTTCTTTTGTTTTTCCAAAAAAAAAAAAAAAAGAATGAGGTAAAGGAAACTACAATAGAGCATTTTGGACAACATTTTTGTGAAAGACATCAAACATGTAACTTTTACGTATAATGTTTAGTTTTCATTAAATATGCTTTTGTCTTTTTGAACAAATTTACTTTTGTATTAAAATATAATGAAATCTCCTTTTAGCTTAGTTTCAATATAGGAAAAATTAAATGTGCTAAAATAAATTTGAATTCGAAAACTTACTTGAAAAAATCTGAACTTGAAGATAAATTGAACTTGATTTGATCAAAAAGTTAATGACCTGACTTCGAAATGACCGAAACTCAAAAGAACTTGAATCCCAAAGAACCTGAATTTGAAAGAACCTGAACTTAAATATGTCCTAAACCAGAACCCGAATTAAATACTAAAATTAAAATTGATAAAATTATATTTAAATATTTTTTTATAAAGTAAAAATTTTAAGTATCAATTTTATTTTAATATTCTTTTAATAATTTAATTAAATATTAGAAACTTAATTTATATTTTATATATGATGAAATAATAATTTATCAAAAAATAAATCATATAATTAGCTTTGAAAGCATTGTCAATAAGGTACATCATCTATTTATCATATTTTCTTTAATTTAACTAGTTAAACTCATTCAATATTGAAAGTTTATGTATATTAGTAAAATTTTGAGTAGACCTTTTGGCCCTAATCAGATCGGGCCTGGGTTTGAGTTTTTGTGTCTCGAGCTAGCTCGTCCTGGCCCAAAATAATTTTTTAATAAAATAATATATATTTTTTAAATTTTAATTATAAAATATATAAATATTAATATAAAATATCTTTATTATTTATAAACAGTGATTCCAGACAAAATAGGCGGGTTGAGTTGAGCTAAAAATGGGCATCGGCTTAGAGTTCAAAATTTTTTGAGCTGCGGCTCGACCTATGGATGCCTCAATTTTAAGTGCTTCTTTAAATATTATTCTTATTTTATTATTGTTATTTCCAGTAATGATAATTAAAGTTTGAGAATAATATAACAAAGTAATAAATTAAATTAAAAAATATGGAAGCTATAATAAGTAATACCATATCAAAAATGAAAAAAAAAAATCATATGTTAGACTTAAACTAGCAACTAGACCTGTCCACAAACTAAGTAGCTTGCACAGCCAGGTAGGCTTGACACGATTAGGCTTGGGTCTCAGATTTTAAGTTTTAGGCTGGTCCAGCCTGTGTTTTCTAAATAAAAATAATATATTTTTTATTTAATTTAATTATAAAATATATAAATATTAATATAAAAATAATTTTTAATATTATGAATAGTGATTCAGGCCTAAATAGTCGGGCCAAGTTAAATTCGGGCTTGAGTTTAGAATTCATAATTTTTTTGAGCCATAGTTGGGCTCGTGCAACAGAACTGAGATTTTTTCAGGCAAGCTGGGCTAAATTCGGGCCTAAACTTAGAATTCAAAATCATATAAAAGTGATTATATTTAACATAAAATTAAAAATGATGTAAAATATGCTCAAACCCAAACACGAATCAAACTTCAATAGATCTGAACTCGAACAAATTCGAACCCGAATAAATCCGAATCTGAAAAAATCCGAATTCGAATTGGTTCAAACCTAAATTGATCCAAACTCAAACCCAAAATAATCTGATTTGAACCCGTCCAATTATCACTTCTAAAAAAAAAAAACAAGTATATTTTAAAAGGTGTACATACACGTCTCTATGTACATACGTACTATCTTACGAGATTTCTTACACCGCCTGCTTTAACATAAAAGCAAAATCACAACCATGCGCAGAACTCACTCTAGTATATTAAGCTAATAGCTAATTAAAAATTGCATAATTACTGGAGTCCAAAAAATAACTAGCTTATTATTTCTGAAGTAATACCTTAAAAATATAAACTAACATATAAATAAAAAAAATTAAATAATAATGAAATGTAATAATATTATTATGAATCAAAGTGATGATACCTAGGGATATCAATTTAGAATTCTTTACTTAACATTTAAATTTTTTTTTATTTAACACATGAAAGAATTAAAAAATAAAATATTAATTGCATTTTGTTCCCTATAAATATTATTTTAACTGATACTTTTAGACATCAATTAACAATTTTCTATTTGCACTGAAAAAAAAATAACATTCTTCTATTATTATTTAATTACTATAAAACAATAATCCAGATCCATTTAAGATTGAAAAAAAAAATCTTATCAATAAATTATTTCGTGAATATAAATAAATTTAACACACTCTATTTGAGATTAACTCATTTACTGAACAAACTTTGAAGTTGTATTCAAACTCATTAGTTTATCTTCGTGAACGAACAAAGAAATAAATCGTTCGCAAACTATTACTAGTCGCTTATAAAAAAGAAAGAAATTTCGAAACTTCTCGCCTACTTACACCGTTCATTAGTTGCTGTCATGATATTTCACTATTTCTATGCTAATCACATGCGGAGAGTGATTTTCGTTTAGAAACGTTAATTATCATAAAACAATAAATAAAAGCTTCTCCCTTTCAATCGAGGGGAACCGAAAGTAGTGCGGTCGGTAGATACTGGTTGTGTCATATGATGCATGTCGGTTTTAAAATAAATAGAATTACCAACATTTGCTTTTATTAAGTGATAAAGAGTTTGATTTCTCTTTAAATTTTTTATTTAAAATTTAATTTAATTTGATTTTAAAATAATCGAAGCAATCGAAGTTTAATGTGATTTTTGGATTCTGAAAAGTGTTAGAATAAAAAAATAAAATAGTATCAATATTAAATATGATATTTTAATTTTTGTATCGATCTATATCAATTCGATTTATATTAATTAGTACAAGTCCATAATAATCGATACAAGATTTTAATTTTTATTTTTTAAAAAAATTCACTGACTTGAATTTTGAACTAATTTTAATGTATTTTATCTTGATCATTTTTATTTTTTAATTATATTTAAAAATAAAATACATTTATCAAATTAAACTTAATCAATAATAGTTTACTATATTAATTAAATATTTAAAATTTAAAATATTATTTATATATAAACATATATATATATACGAATATATAATATATATTTTATTAATTTGAAAGTAAATTATAAATATTTATAAAAAAATATTTTAAAAATATTGATAAATTAAAATATATTAAAATAAAAATAATATATTAATCATTATAATTCTGACTACTTTGACTAAAAGGGTATTGTTTGTCACATGGTAAGTAGTATTTTTTTTTTTTTTTTGAATGAAAGAGATTAAAAGATAGAAGAGGAAAAACAAGAAAAGAAAAGAAGCTAAAGAAATAAATGATAAAATTTATGATAATAAATTAAAATTAATTTGGCAATATTCAGTTAATTTTAAAATTTACATCGCATGTTGCATAATTATTATTTGTTAAAAAATAAGATCATATTTAAGTTAGATCTAAGTTTAATTATATTCACAAATTTAGTACAAATTTATCTGGCTTTAGTCTAACTTTGATAAATTTTAAATTTTATATATTTATTTTAATTATATATGCATATTGACAAATTTTTAAATTAAATACTGGTTTAAATTATTTTAATTATTGAAAATAAAATCTAAAAGCAGCTAAAAGTATACCTTCAACGGTTATATAATTATAAATGAAAATTTTCATTTTAATTATTTTATTGCATATTTTTAACGGACTTTAGGGTAAGTAAACATTTAATCAATGATTAAATTTTAAAAATAATGACCTCAATTAATCAAATTGTGAATTTTTATAAAAACAATTTTATATTTTTATAAAAATGAAGTCAATACGTATCTCTTACTACTTTTTATAATATAATTAATTCACTTTTTTATATTATATATTAATTTATCACAAACCTTTTTGATATATTTTCCCAAATGCCAACCATTTCAATCTGACTGAAAATTACATCTAATTTAATTTAATTCTATAATTAATTTCCGAATTAATTCAGTCGACAAAGGCCGGCCTGCCTAAAACCGGGGAAGGCGCAATGTAATAATTCCCAGTCAATGACCTACCTACCTAACCCAAGCTCCACGTTCCCGATACTAAAACCTAATTTCACACACTGGTTTTTCTCGAATTGGCTGGCTATCAAGGAGAAAAACGTCCACGGGTGTCCACGAGCTACCTCTAACCAGTCGGCACGGGCTAAACTTTTCCCTAATAGCATTAAATACATGTATATTAAGACATTATATTTTCTTTTAAATTTGATAACAGCCGGTTTATTAACCGGAGGTTCTTCCTTAAAACAATATATATACAAAAAGTTGGATCCCAGTTGCGGTGCTAAAAAGACCAATGGACAGTAACACAGTTTTTAAACTCTTTTAAGTACAACTTTACAAAGCTAATCTGCATGGTTTTTGAGAAAGAAAAGGGTAAAAAGAGTAAATAAAAAGATAAACAAAGCTCGTCACATATTTATCACAAAAAGTACAATCAATAGCCAAAGCCCTCTCTCATGAATGTGTGGATTGAATTTTGAAACCACTACTGCAAGAATCTAACCACAAGATTTTCTGACACCAAGTTTTGGCTTTGAATGGCTTCTTCACCCTGCAAATATCTGCTTCCTCAGCAACCGGTTCATGTCCTAAAGACCCCACGTGACAACTCTAGCAAAGATATTGATTTCTTACATCCGCACCTGGTAAGACGAAACAAAAATAACAAACAAGAATTGCAAAATCCAGTACATAACAACAATATGCAATACTCGAAACAAATCCTTGATGGATTCAAAGGTCATTCATAGTTACTAACTCAAAGATGAGTGACAAGAAAGTCCTCGCACAGATGAGTAGAAGAGAGAAGACAGGTGTAGAGCTCCCTTCAATCCAAACAAGGATCTGACTTGGGCAACTCAGCTCCCGAGATATGCAAGCCGCAAGCCTACCCCTCACCTGCAGGTGGGATAGGGCTGTGGGATCCATAGCTCAGCAGCTCAATACACCCTGCAAGAACCTCTATTGGACTTCAAGGAGCTCCACTCCAAGCCTTACCACATCTCTACGAATAAATCTATTTTTTAGGTCATTATAGTTATTATATTTCAGCTTTAGCATATACACATCTAGAGTTCACCAGAACTTTAGAACTTTGCTCAAACACTTTCCCTAACCCTAAAAAAATGACCAAAAAAGGGTAAAAAGAATGAATCAAAAGTAAGAAGCAACCTTGAAACAAGAAACAATATGCATCTCCCTTTCCAGCATAAACCGAGCAAAGGAAAGCAGTAAACTACTCGACTAAAGTATCGATCTTTCGGTTAAGGTAAGGAGATTGAATCTCTCAACCCTACTAGAGAAAAAAGGCAAAGTAAAAATAGAATAGCAAAATCCACGGAAAACAAAATTCGAAACAGATCCAGAACTATTTTAAGACAAACACTGATCATCGTCTCCAGCCTAGTAGCAACTACCAGCCCTTTAACCTTACTTCACCTAACGAAGTGATCAGTAGATCTTAACTTTGGGAACGCCCATAGAAACAAGGAAAACCCAGCCCTTACTTTACCCTACCGAGACAACCTTAAGTATAGACGGAGGATTACAGCGAAGATTAAATACAGGCGCTTTAGGGTTTTGATGAAATAAATAATGATGGTGGGTCAGCACGGCCGCTTAGGCCCTGTATAGCTGCCTGTGTGTTTCTTGCCGTTTGCACTAAAATGAAAATAAATAAAAGATAAAGACGTTGGTTCTTGCCTTGCCTCTGCGATGAAAGGGTCTCGGGAACCGGCTCATAAGATTAGATTCCCTGTTTTTGATAATCGCATATTCGTATGCCAATGCCCAACCACGATAATATCGTTATTCTCATATTAACTGCACAATTTAACAATGATTCTCGTATCCACTGTTTAATAATATGTTACTTCCATTGTAAACTAAGAAGAAAAAAATCTCGGATCCAACTTCTTTTTCATTTTAGCCACGATCGAAAATTAAATTGCGAGATATTGAATCATCCGATTCAAATTTATTGATTAAATTAAAAAGAATTTTATATTAATTAAATTAATAATGTATACAATATACATTTGATGATATTTAATATAAAATTATAATATTAAATATCTAAATCTCATGATTTAAAAAAATAAAATAAATAAAAAATCGATGTATATCAAATTTTAACGAGTTAAACAGATTTTTATCTATTCAATAAATAACATTTTATTTATCATATCAAATAAATTTTTAATTTTCAACTTATTCGTCTAATTGATTTGATTTTTTCAACCGTATGCTATTTATATTTATAATAAAGTATGAAATCAATTCAATTAAACGGCAGTCGGTTAAGAATTGCTTGCCCCATTTGTTTTTTATTTAAAAAAATAAAGACAAAAAATAAAAATAAAAAGAAGTAGAAAAAAATTGTATATAAGCGTTGAATTCATATTATTTTTTAAGTTATAATTATATTTAAATTACTATATATTATATATTGATACGTTAATAATTTATTTTATATATATTTTGATATATTTATATATTTATGTTATTTTTATATTTTATCATATTTTAATTATTTTTTTATGTTATATCCAAATTTGTCAAGTTTAATTTATTTAGATAACTCATAATTTTATATGATATGTCATTAATTATTAATTTTTTAAATAAAATTGTATTAAAATTTATTTTTATATTATCAAATTAAAAAATTATTATATTGATATATGATAGGCAAAAGTTTAAATATTTTTTGTAATTATTTTATTTATTAACTTTCTAATTATTACGTATATATTCTTAATTCTCAATTATTTTAGTAACCAATAATTAAATATAATAAAATAAATAATTTTATTTATTTGGAT
>JBBYHL010422082.1:0-11232 GCA_038381835.1 Adansonia madagascariensis
TTATTTAGATAATTCCTAATCAGATTATGATAAGGAGTAGACTTTATCTTTATTGATTAGGATTGTGTTTAGGATTTAAAGTTGTTTAGATAAGTCCTAATCCGATCAGGATTAGGAGTAGACTTTTCTTTATTGATTAGGATTTTCTTGTTCAGTTAGGACTCTATAGATTTTAGGTCTATATAATGCTATCTTATTCATGTAATTCATCGATTTGAATAGAAAAAAATATCTTGAGAGTTTCTTCACTTTATGAGAACTTTTTCTTTGTTCTTTAAACAAGAACTCAAATTGATCTTATTATGGTAACTTATGGTGATCAAGATTGTTATATCTTTGGTTCTAATCAACATGCTTGATTGCAATCAAGTTCTCTTTGCTTGACTTTGAAGACGATCCTAGGGTTCCAATTCCATCCAATCAGGTTTTAGGTTATGTTTTCATCCTAAGGTTTGCATTATTTGGTATCAGAGCTTTGGTTCTTGAAAGTCGGGTGTAATCTATCTTTTAATCTCATAATTTCATTATTTTTCTATTATATTTAGTGTTTCCATCATCCATAAAAAAGTAAAAAAATGTTCTAGTGGTCTAACCCTTCGCTGTTCATCATCCATAAAAAAAAAGTGTGTTATAGTGTTATAACCCTTTTCCATCTTAAAAAAAAGATTGTTATTAGATCTTTATATTTAGATCTTACAAAGAATTCTTTGTTCCTCCTCATTGATTTCTCTTCCTTTGATATTTCTTGCTGATTTTTTTTTCTTTCATATTTCTTATTGATTTCTCTTCCTTGATCTTTCTTGTTGATCTTATTAATCAAAGTTATAATAACTTCATTGTTGCTTGTTATTTTGGTAAGATCATTTATAAAGTTCTTTTTAAAGGGCTTGTAAGAGAAAGTTGAGTGGTAAAAGGTAAGAGAGGTAAGAATATCATCGAGAAAAGAAAAAATTGAGTGAAACATAAGTGGTTAAGTAACTAATCTCGAGTGTAAACACGTAAGGGAGTGTGAGAAGAGAACTAATCTATTTTTATTCTTAACAAATTTTGCAGTTTTAAAACATGAGTAGTGGAGGAGATAATGCTAAAACCAATATCAAGTTGTTTGTAAAGGCTGTCCAAGACCAATTTAAGCTTTTAAACATGAGGTTAGATAATTTAGAGTCCCTATCTAATCCTAGATCCTCTAGAAAACATATGGTTGAGGAAGAGGAAGATGAGGCACTTATTATGATAGAGTAATTCTCGGAAGGGTAAAAAGGCTATTTCAAAACAAGATAGCAATTTAGGTAGTATTAAGATGATAATCCCTACCTTTCAAGGGAAAAATGACCTTGAATTATACTTGGAGTGGGAAAAGAAGGTAGGAAATGTTTTTGATTGTCATAGTTACTTTAAGGAGAAGAAAGTTAAACTAGCAGCAATTAAGTTCACGAATTATGCTAGTATTTGGTGGGATCAATTTATGATTAATAGGCGTAAGAATGGTGAGAGACCTATTCTATCATGGGAAGAAATAAAGGTAGTGATGAGAAAGAGGTTCATACCTAGCCATTATTATAGGAACTTGTATAGAAAGTTGCAAGGGCTAACTCAAGGATCCATGAATGTAGAGGATTACTACAAAGAGATGGATATAGCCATGATTCAGGCCAATATAAAGGAAGAACGTGAGGTAACTATGGCTAGATTCACTGGTGGTTTGAATGAAGAGATAGCTTATGTGGTGGAATTGCATTATTATGTGGAGACAGAGGAATTGTTATATAAAGCTATTAAGGTGGAAAGGCAATTAAAGTCTAAAGGCACTTCCTAATATGGTTCAGCTTCTAGCTCTTCATAGAAGTCAAATTGAAAGAACAATAAAGCTGCCTCAAAACCTAAAGAAGGGATTCAGTTACATTCTCTAAAGATAAAAGTGAAACTAAATCATCTTCTAAATCACGTGATGTTAAGTGTTTCAGCTGTCAAGGATTTCGGCATATTGCTTCTTAATGTCCAAATAAAAGGGCTATGATTTTTACAGATAATGGTGACATAGAAAGCATAAGTTTAAGTGATGATGAAATGCCACTATTGGAGGACTGTAGTGATGTTGACATTAAAAAACTCGTGCATGGAGATATACTCATTACTAGGTGTGTTTTTAGCATACAGCCTAAGAAAGATGGTGATGAAATACAATATGAGCCATCTTTCATACCAGGAGCCATGTGAATAACAAGGTATGTAGCATGACTATTGATAGTGGTAGTTGCACTAATGTTGCTAGTACTTTGATGGTTGAAAAGCTAAAGCTGCTTACATTAAAGCATCCAAGACTGTATAACCTGTAATGGTTGAATGATTATGGAGAAGTTAAGGTGACAAAATAAGTGTTAGTTGCATTCTCTATTGGTAAATACAAGGATGAGGTTCTTTGTGATGTTGCACAAATACATGCTGGTCATCTACTCTTAGGGCATCCATGGCAGTTTGATAAGAAGGTTACTCATGTGGGTACAAGAATAGATATAGTTTTGTAATGAATAACTGAGTTATTGTATTAACTCCTCTCAAACCATTGGAGGCATATGAGGACTAGATTAGGATAGCTAAAGAGTGAAAGTGAAAGAAAAGAAAATAAGTGCATGATAAAAAGAAAAGAATGATATAAAAAGTGAATGTGTGCAAGAGAGTAAAAAAAGCATAGTAGTGTGTAATGAAGGGAAAATTTCAGAATATGGAGAGCAAAATAGAAAAAAAAATAAGAGAGTTAGTGCTTTTGCAAAAAAAGTGAGATTAAGAGTGCTATATTGGCAAGGCAGCAACTACTTGTATTTTTGTACAAGGATGTTTATTTCTCAACTAACAATCTTAACCCTTCTTTACCTAGTGTGGTTGTTTCTTTGTTACAAGAATTTGCAGATTTATTTCCTGAGGAAATACCATATGGATTACCTCCTTTGAGAGGTATTGAGCATCAAATAGACTTCATACCCAATTCATCAATTGCTAATAGACCAGCGTATAGAGTAAATCCTAATGAGACAAAAGAGATTCAAAGGCAAGTGGATGCGTTAATGCAAAAGGGATTCATAAGAGAGAGTCTTAGCCCATGTTTAGTCCTTATGATTTTGGTGCCAAAGAAAGATGAAACATGGCGTATGTGTGTTGATTGCCGAGCCATCAATAAAATCATTGTAAAGTATAGACATTATGTTCCTAGGTTAGATGATATACTTGATGAATTGCATAGTTCATGTGTGTTTTCTAAAATTGATTTAAAGAATGGCTATTATCAAATTCGCATGAAAGAAGGTGATGAATGAAAAACTACTTTTCAGATAAAATATGGTTTATATGAATGGTTAGTGATGCCGTTTGGTTTAACTAATGCATCGAGCACCTTTGTGAGGTTGATGAATCATGTTTGGCATTCTTTCATTGGAAAATTCATTGTGGTTTACTTTGATGATATTTTAGTATATAGAAAAAATTTGGATGATCATGTTAAACATTTGCATGTTGTTTTTAGCGTTTTAAAAGAGCATAAATTGTATGGTAATCTTAAGAAATATGCGTTTTGCATGGAATCCAATATTTTTCTTAGTTTTGTTATGAGTTCGCATGGAATAAGTGTAGATGAAGATAAGGTTAAGGCAATTAGGGACTGGCCAACACCTAGGAATGTGAATGAGGTAAAGATTTTTCATGGTTTAGCAAGTTTTTATAGAAGGTTTGTGAAAGACTTTCGTTCTATCGCAGCACCTTTAAATGAACTTCTTAAAAAGAATGATGTGTTTAAATAGGATTATGTGCATGAGAAAGCTTTTAATACGTTAAAAGATAAGTTGATTAATGCACCTTTACTATGTTTGTCTAATTTTGATAAAGTTTTTGAGGTTGAATGTGATGCATCAAGAATTAGAATAGGAACTGCTTTGATACAGGATTCCAAATCGATTGCTTATTTTAGTGAAAAGCTTAGTGGGGCAACATTAAACTATCATACTTATGACATGGAGCTATATGCATTAGTGAGAACTCTACAAACATGGTAGCACTATTTATGGCTAAAAGGAATTCATAATCCATTCTGATCATTAGAGCTTGAAGTATTTGAAATCACAAGGTGATTCAAGGATGAATCCTTTTGAAGAGGAAGGGAATAATGGAGATCAACTTGCACAAACACCTATTTCCAACCATTCTTATGATCCTTTGCAAGGAATTAGACGTCCAATGACTAGGGTAAAGACTAAACGCATGGAGCAAGCTTTGCAAGGACTAATCATGAAAATGCAAGAAAATAAGGCCGTTCAAGATGAATCAGATGCATTGCCAAGATTGATCACTTTTTTACATTATGTTGTGGCTAAAAAAAGATGAAGAATAACGCTTGGAGCCCAATTCATATGTCCAAGATGAATAGAGCCTAATTTGCATGTATTCATGGGTTTATAGTTTAGGATTTTAGATTTTCTAATAAAAATTTAACTTTTCATTTTTTTAATTTATTTAGATAATTCCTAATCAGATTATGAGAAGGAGTAGACTTTATCTTTATTTAGTAGGATTGTGTTTAGGATTTTAAGTTGTTTGGATAAGTCCTAATCAAATTAGGATTAGGAATAGACTTTTCCTTATTGATTAGGATTTCCTTGTTTAGTTAGGACTCTACAGATTTTAGGCCTATATAAAGCAGTCTTATTCATGTAATTCATCAGATTGAATAGAACAAAAAAATATCTTGAGTGTTTCTTTACTTTGTGGGAACTTCTTCTTTATTCTTTAAACAAGAACTCAAATTGATCTTATTAAGGTAACTTGTGGCAATCAAGATTGCTATAACTTTGGTTCTAATCAGCAGGTTTGATTGGGGTTAAGTTCTCTTTGCTTGACTTTGAAGATGATCCTAGGGTTCTAATTCTATCCAATCGGGTTTTAGGTTGTGTTTTCATCCTAAGGTTCGCACTATAAAGTTTATCATGACTAAGTTTAGGAGGATATTCTTTTTATAAGAATTCCTTGAAAGGTAAAGCATTAAGTTATAAATCCTTTTAATATTCAAATGTAGTAGCTCGACAGATGTTAAACTAATGCTAGGAAACACCAAGTCTTAAAGAGTAAATTTGGAAGGCCTTTAGTAAGCGTTAATTCCTAAGGTAGGGCACAAAGTTTTTGAAAGGTTATCTTGAAAGGGTTCGATATTTGGGAATTTGACTCAACCTTTCATTGATGTCATGAAACTTTTAGAGGTTTGGATTATTTTCAGATTAATATGGGTTCTTTTCCTTTAGTGGTTACTTTTGTCATTTTGAGAGTGATTCCAAAGTCTTTGAGTTTGTTCTAGGCTACCTTTTTGGGTTTTCACCTAGAACTTCATTCATTCTCCTCTTTTTTTTTTTTTTCTTCTTTCTTTTTTGATTGATTGCTTTATCATGTTTTTAAAGACTCAAAACTCAACCAAAAAGTGCAAATTTCTAAGAGGTTACCAGGAATGGCTCTTCATTTGAAATTGATATGTTTGATCGAAATGGTCTTTCTAGGTATGTAACATGGGCCATGGTTTATGGTTTAGAAAGAAAAAATATATAGGCCCAAATCAAGAGTTTAAAGGTAATTAAATCATGGATCATTTCTCTTCAGAAGGATTCCTATCTAGCATGTCTTTCAAGATGAGCATTCATCTTTTCTCACTTTTCATTTTTCTTTGCTTCTCTTTACTTCTTTCTTTATCTTGCTTTTGGGTTTGGTCCGTAGTGGAGTCACCAATTTGTCACAGCATGGCAAAGACTCGAATCCCAAACACATCAGACTTAAAAAGGGAAGTGAAGCCTTTGTTTCCATATATATTTATATCAATATTTTTTCATGTTTGGGGACTGAGTCGTCAAGATAAATCGCTCACTTGACTTAACCCTAAATAGTTATTATGAAATGACCATATATCTTGGAGTGGCCACCAATCTATATTGGCTAGGTGCGATTGGTTACCTATCATAGTGCATATCTAAAGGGTTAATGAAACCACAAAAATAAACTTCGAGATCTACGTGAAAACTAGATATCATGTGAAAAAGTCTAAGAGTCGATTACAATCACCAGTAAGGATCGATTCCTCTCATGATGCTTAATAATTAGTACTGATTAACTACATGTTAATTTAAAATTTGACTTTTATTCGGTTTCAATATCCAATGTTTAATCATAATTCCTATTTTTCAAAATTTTCTAAAATAAATTTATTATTTCGTTTGAGAAAATTAGGTCTTTAATATTTTCTAGAAATCAAAATATCATTCGCACAACAGCGGAGGACTAGAGGAATATGAAAGATTTTATTTTCATGAATTTTAAAAATCTCGATTTTACTCGTTTTAAAAAAAGGATATCTCATCAATAAGATAATTCGCAAAGCCCTTTCCATATATTGATAGACATTCCTCATATCATTTTAATTTGGAGACATTGCCTTAATTTTAAAAATCCTGGTTTTACAAAAAATAATAAAACATTGTCCCAAAACTTGGTTTATGCAAAAATTACCAAAACAAAACTCTAAGGACTCATACTTGGTCGAATGAACTAGAATGTTTGTTAAAGTGCACCTTCAATATAAAAGTATCTCGGTGACCCTAAAAGGCTCAGTTCTATGGTGAAAAAATATCTTTAAAGTATACCTTCAAGGAAAAAATATACCGGTAACCTAAAGGACTAAAAAGCATCATGAAAGGACAAACCTATCCCTAGTGTGCATATCCCGATTATCACATAAGACTCAGTTCTCAGGTAAATTACTAAAATATCCCTAAAGTGTACCTTCAGTGTTAAAGTATCATAATAACTCTAAAGGACTCGATAACATCATGAAAGGATGAATCTATCCCTATTGTGCACTCTTAACATGCAAGTATCGAAGTGATCACATAAGATTTGGTTCTGAGTGATCACATAAGACTTGGTTCTAAGGCAAATTCCTAAAATGTCTATAAGGTCTACCTTCGATATGAAAGTATCTCGGTAACCCTAAAGGACTGAAAATCATCATGACATGAATAATCATACCCTACATGGGTAACTTGGATTTTAAAGATGATCTAAAATGCAAAAACTACTGCTAGGTCTCTAAATTTATCAAAATTATATTTCAACCCTAAAATAGCTAAAAATGCTAAAAATATTCCTAAAATGTCTAAGATACCCTGAATGGGTATTTTGATGTTAAAAAGCCCATTTAACCTTAAAATACAAGATTTTCTAAATGGACCCTAAATTTTTTTAATTTTCCAAAATAGTCCCTAAATGAAATAAAATATATAATCGAACATTAAACATATCAAAATCAACATAGAAAATATACCAAATAATCCAAGAACCATTTAGCCAAACACCTTTGGCATTGGAACAATTTTTTATTTTCCAAATATATCCTTAAACTTTTTATAATTACATAAAGGCCCCTAAAAGGCTAGAAATTCATGATATGCATTTATACATGTCAAAAATGCTTAAAAACCCCCTTAAAGGTCACATAAAGCAATTGGCCAAGCTTGGATGGCCTTGAAAAGAATTTTCATAATTTTACAATTTGGTCCCTATTTTTTCCATAATTATAAGATAGCCCAAAAATTAAAAACTTCAAAAAAAATATTACAAGTTTTAGCCAACTAGGAACTTTCCAATGCCTTCAAAAATTTGGGAGAGTTATTTTTATGTCTCCAACTTCCAATTATTGCAAAATAGTCTTAAATATCACTAAAACAAGCATGAAAATTCATCAAAAGGTCACCATCATATTTGGCCATCACCATAAACAACCAAAATTACTTAACATAATTTCATGAATAACAACATAGAAATATATCCTAGTTTTAACCAAGCTCAATTCATCATTAACATGCATGAAATCATTAAATAAATGAACACATCAACATACTTTATCAACAATCAACATGAAAATAACCAAGGAAAATAGCACAAAATTACGTACATACAAAGATAACATCATTTCCACAACAAAGATATATTTTCTTGATGAAAATTAACTTACTGTTAAGAAAAATGAAATTAAATAGCTCAACCAAGAAAATTGTTCATTGCCTTCATATTTGGCCTTTAAACATGGATCAAAATCCATCAGCACAAGTAGTCACAAGGCACACTACCAGAAATAAATATGGATGAAATGAACAAAAATCAAAATATTTCTAAGTGATTCAACTCTTAAAGCTTGAAAACTTGAGAAACTTAAAATTTCTTAAGAAAAAAAACAAGTTTTGCTCTGAAAACCATTTCCCCTTAAGCAAAACATCTTCCCCCTATTTATATGGGGGAGGATTCGACCAAGAGATAAAAAAATCCCTTGTCCAAAATTTTTTCTATTTTTTTATTATTCATTTGATTTTTGGGGTTGATATTTTTAGTTTGATAAGAATGAATTAATTGTTTTTGTCATTTTGTGCTACTCATCATGCATGAGTCATCATCTAGATTTAGGGAATTATGAGGATTAAGATACATTTAATTGATGGGATAGTTAGACTGTCACTAAATTAGTTATGAAAAAAATTAAATTCCAACCAAATTAAATCATGTAATTAAATTATCAAACTCTAAAAACTAAGTAAATATAAACAACATTTTGAAAAAAATTAAAAAATAAAATCATAATTGTAATAAATCTTCATTGGAAATTTTGAACTCGTAAAATTTTACGAGTAAAACACTTACAAAAGAAAATTATATTTAAGAGTATGAAAAATTTAAAAATGAATCAAAATTTCAAAAAGCTAGATCCATGCTATTTTATTGAAAATGTACAAAAAATTTAAAATTATAAACTTTGAAAAATCTTACAAAAAGATTTACAGAGAAAAAAGTCTGTATTTTTAGAGACAAGAAAATTTCAAAAGTGTGTTTAAATTTATAAAAATGAATTGAATTCAATGCACTATTCAGAATATTAATGAATAAAAATAACAAGGATGAAAACCTGAAATCTAGAGTAAGTTTTATTGGAAAAAGTTCACGAGTAGGACATTCACAGTGCTGTGAAAAAATCAAAATTAACAAATAAATTTACTAACTTGACATCTCATGGTGTAAAATGCCAACACGGATTTTTTAGTGAACATTTTAATTTTTTGGGGTAAATATCAACATAAATATCACACTGATATTGCTTAAAATATATGAAAGTTGACTTATCAAATTTCATTAAAATTTTTTTTTAAAAATCCATAAAAATGAAAATTTTGACCTTAGCATCATAATTAGAAATGAATTTCAAATTTTCAAGCGAATAAATTTAAAAACTAATTTTTTACCTTAATATTCATCTTTTTTATTTGAAATTTGTTCACTACAGCCCTCGAAAAGAATTTTTCTATTATATGCATGAGCAATCATTTAGGGATGACCAAATAGGTCTTAAGAACACCCAATCCACCTAAATGAAGTCTATACCCACTAGGGCAATTATGTAAATTTTGGTCTCAAATATTTAGTGATTACCTAGGAAAGGGCTTGGATGAAATTAGGTGTGTGCATTGCTACCGTCAGCTTGTCAAGAGTCAGTCACTTGATCCAGAATGATAGATGCTATGCTTACCCAGCTTAGAAGAGCCAGAAAATCGATGCCGCTCTAGTATCCAATACAGCTTAGGTTATGATGAAAGACTTTGAATCCAAGAAGATCAAAAAGAGAGTGAATGAAAAAGAAGCCATGGAATTCTTGAAGTTCATCAAGCATAAGGAGCACAATATTAATGACCCACTAAGCAAATAGCACATTAAAATTTCTGTGTTGTTTCTACTTATTAATTCAAAAATTGAAATGCATTGCTAAAAGTGTTGTTTGAGGTGTAGATGCCATTGGACATTTTAGTAAACAAGTTGGATTGCCTAGTAAATAACATCACTACTGACAACTATATTTCGCTCACTGAAAATGAGATCCCATCTAGAGGCAGGGGTAACTACAAGGCTCTACATATCACCTACACACTGCAAAGGTTGTGTACTACCTAAAGTTCTCATAGAGAATGGCCCTATTCTAAATGTCATGCCCTTGGCAACCCTAAACAAACTTCTTGTTCATGCTTCCTAAATCAAACATAGCAACATGATAGTGAGAGCATTCGACAGGACTTGTCGTGGAATCACTAGAAACATCACTATTCTGCTTCAAGTAGGCCTATGCACCTATAAGATTGATTTCCAAGTGATGGACATTGCTCCATCTGACAATTGCCTACTAAGGAGGCCTTGGATACATTCAGCCATGGCAGTACCATTATTTTTGCATCAAAAGTTGGAATTCGTGATTAATAACAAGGTGGCTAGAATCAGGGCTGAAGAGGAGATGATTGTTATCGCTTCTACTGATGCCACATACATTGAGCCAAATAAGGATGCCCTAAAGCTATCTTTCCAGTCATTTGGGTTTGTGAATGCAACTTTCATAACAGAAGACCTGTCAAAAGTTGAGCGTCTGGTGTTAACGAACACCCACATGGATTTAAAGATGACTGGTGGCAAGGGTTGCTAAGGTAGAAGAAGCTTTTTTTTTTGGCGAATATGATAAATTATCCATGAATAATGTATATAGATCTTTTAATTCTTAATTTTTATATAACCAATGTTTATTGATTTTGAAATTAAAGATCAGTATTTGAGTTTGGTAAATTGGTCCTTTTAATTGGTTTGCAATTTCACATGTCTTCAATTAACAGCATGTCTCTATTGATGTATTCAATATTAGTTATATTTTTATAATGTTTTAATTTATTTTGATAAAACTTTATATTTTATAGCTAACATTTTCTTTTAATTTGAGATTTTTTAACAGAAACTGAGTTTACATAATATTAAAAAAAATAAAATTATATTAATAAGTTAATTATTAATTAAAGATTTTTATTTTTTTATAATTATAAAAAAAATATATTAAAAGCATATATTTTTTAAAAAATATATTCACGTGTAAGGTACATGATATGTTTTAGTGGTAATGAATGCATTATAAATTTTAATTTTAAAACAATTATTTTAGTAGGTTTCTTTGCTTCATTGAATCATCGCATGTGCTTGCTAAAATACCGATGTGGTATAATTTTAGATGAACAAGTTCTTAAGGTGCTGCAAATCAAATGGAAATATTTGTTTATAGATATATATATATATATATATACACGTTCATCAATTTGCTATTTATGTATAATATAATTAATTATACGTGGACATCTC